>QFDT01000527.1:0-18818 GCA_003315915.1 Macrolepiota dolichaula | reverse complement strand
AAGCAATCTTGGTCCTGGTGCCTGTTAGTTAAACGAGGTTCATCTTATCAGTTGTTGGCCGAATTCGATCAATCATAAAGCATGTTTCATAGGAGTCAAACTCACACATAGGCGGTAACCTGTACAACTCGAGGTCATCTAAGTACAAATTTGGTGAGGGTATCATTGAAGTAAAGAAATATGAGGAAGGGGGTGGTCCCCTTCATTAATGCATTTATCATTGATTGATTATGACGTCACGTGTATGGTCTGCCTGATACTCCAAGAATTGTTTTTACGCGTAACCACATAAACGCAGATGTACCAAGACTACATTCCAAAGCGGATACCTGACCCCAAACGATTTCAACAGTCTCTACAGTCATTCAGCTGCGGGCATCTCCAAAATTCGGTTCAAGTCCCGAAGGAAATTGCCCCATTCGTTAACCACAGGTTGCCATCGATTGCAATAATCGTCAAACTCTCCTCTCGATCGACGCGACGTGGTGCTAAACGTATTGTCAAGTTGTTCGAGCCACCTGTGATCAATCGCATATCAAATTCCGTCATCTAGCCTCTTGGTCTGAACAAGACTCACACTACGAGAAAACGAATACTCTGCTCATAAAATTGACCATCAAATGTGGACAAGTAGTGTTCATGTCCCTTCAGTAACATCCACATCTGGTGCAGAGATACCAGAAGACCCATACGATTTTTGATCGCCTGAAAATAACACTCCTGCGTCAATGCGAGGTCCCCCTTGATTACGAAAAATAGATAGATACATCTACCGCTTCTGGACCATTTGGACACACATTGATTATGATCTTGGTACACAAATCGGCAGCGCGCGTTCGCAAACTCCTAATAGAACTGCGCAAACATGGATCACAAGTCGATTGGCCTGGTCCTGCATGGGAAGGGGGTGCACCACTCCTCGAAGACCGTGCCTGAAGACCTGAGGCGAGGATCTGGGCTTGATTAAGTATCCCTAGGCCTGAAGTCGGGATGCGAAACTGGAAAGACTCCTCATCTGTAGGGACATTGCCAGGCTGCCTCGTCTGCGGATTTGATCTAGGTTGAGTGGCCCGAGAACCTTGCGCACGTGTAACAGCTTCAGATGGAGGCACAGGATTTGGGATTGGCGGTTGCTGGACTCCAGAAGGAACGGGTTTTGCGGCAGTGGATGCATTTACACGACTCCTGGCCTTTTTTGCAGAAAAACGCTCCTTCATTGCATTAAGTTCTGTTGTGGCACTTTGAAGAAACCCTTGCGAGGTCTGTTGAGTGGAGTCCTTGGTCGGCTTGGCGACGTTGGGACGTGAAGGTTTCATTGTTGAAATTATCTGGGTAAATCACTTGTGAGCGTTGGACACTGAGAGGTGGGTAGAGCGAGCTTACCACTGTTTGGAATGTTCAGAAGAGATGGGAGGCCCAAGTGCTCGGTAGTCGGTTTATATATCGTGTGCTGCCGTTGTGGCGATTTGGATTTCATTACCGTTCTGGAAAATGCTAACAGGATGCTCCAGGAGGTCCAAAATGTGGCTCTTGAAAGCTCCACCGTCCATTATCGAGTCACGTAATGGTGTTCTGCCACCCATCACCAATGTTATAGCTCTAAACAATGCAAAAAATTCGGCTGCGTTCTTGTTGGGGTAACAAGCGCGCACGACGAGCAGCCACGCAGCCACAATGCGTGACAAGCCATACGGTTGGACCTTGGGCACAGTATGTGTCGAGGGGCACCGATGAGCTTGCGCATCTCAGCAGGTGCGTCCATCATTGTCTTGCTCCATTTGTCTTTTGCCTAGGCGTGACACAGTTATTTAGAGTACATATAAATACAATTAAATCATGCACCTTAGGCTGCTCCCCCGGTTCTCGTACGTGTTCCAAGAGCTTACAATTTTCGGTGCTGTGTAGCCATGAAGTTTTACGTTGGCACATAACTCACAGGAGGCGGTTTGCCACACATGCCCCATGCCTGCTGCGTCCCTGTCCCTTGATCTTAGTAAAGGCGCAGACTGTGGCGGCTTACAGTGGTGCGGCCCGTCATAAAGCATCTCATGAGCCCTCGTGCTTTCAACAGCTTATATATATTGGATGAATTTATATAGTAGAATGAATGCTGTACTCAAGGAAGTTGTTGAGAGAGTGATAATTTTTGATTTTGAACCTGATGTGGCACCTTGATGTCATTCTCAAGGCGTGAGTGTTTTGAAATATATCACGTTTATGTTCTATCGACTCCTCGAATCAACGCCACAATCAATTCCAGCGACCTTCGTCCCCAGAGATGCTTCGGATTCCAGCCAGCCCCACGAGCTATTCCGCAAATCTCCCACTACATTTTGTCCCTAGGATCTATCATTGTTGAACTTTGAACACACGCGCCTGTCCCCAAGGCCACACATGCCAGCCAACTGCGCGTCTTGGTTCTTCCGTTTAACGAGGTCGAGCGAGTGATATTTTCCAAAGAGCTGGCGTCACTGCTCTCCCTGAATCTGGTTCCATTATAGGGGAACTCATCGGGACTCAAGTACTCACCAGTGAAAGCGGCTCGGAACGATATATAAGGCTTTACATTATATTTATTAACTCACAAGGCGCTCCAGAATTGCAATATTGATTAATTGATTAATTGGTCGCGTGCCAGCCCCATTGACCCAACACTCTGCCTCATCCTCTTCATATATGCATACTTTCCGATTACTGGAATAACTCGCCACTGAACCCCTTCCATAAACCAAAATCATCACCGTTATGCCTGCAAAAAAAAAAATATCCCGGCCTGCAGATCCCAAGGTACAACCATTGGCTTTTGACAGTCTCAATCGTCATTTAGCTCTAATGATGATGGCTTCGGTTTTTCCCTGCGGCTCCAAAGATTGGTTCAAACTCGAGAGGATTCTGGCCCATTGATTGACTGTGGGTAGCGCTCGAGTACAAAACTTGTCCAATTCCCCTTCTGATCGACATATGATCAACCATCCATGAAAATTTTCGAGCCGCCTGGGATCAATCAGTTACCAAATTCTGTTATCTGGTCTTAGTCTGGAAGAGAAGGACTCACGTTAGAAGCGAATGCATTCTCTTCTCATAAATCTGTTCGTCCAATACGCGCAAGTATCGTTTACGTTCTCCCAGTAATGTTCGCAGCTGGTGCAAAGAACCCAGAAGACATCTACGATTTCTGGCTACCTAGAAAAAAAAAATCTCCTGTGTCAGTACGAGGTTCTCTTCATGATCATGAGGACGATATATATACCTTTGTCGCACCATTCGGACCTACGCGTGTAACGGTCTTGAAACACAGATCGGCAATGGCCTGTGCGCGCATCTGCAAATCCCAAATGGATTTACACAAACGTGAATCACGAGCCAATGGCTGGTCTGGCCCTGCATCGGAAGCAAGCGCATCACCCCTCGAAGGCCTTGTCCGAGATCGTGAAGCAGGGAGCCAGCCCTGTTTAATTACCCCTTGGCCTGAAGTCGAGGCACGCTGCTGGAAAGACAGGTCGGTATCCGTAGGGTCATTACCGGGCTGTCTTGTCGGCAGATTCAACCTAGGTTGAACGAACTGAGAATCTGGCCCACATGGGGTAGTTCCACATGGAGGCGTGGGATTGAGAATCGATGGTTGTTGGGTCCTGAAAGGAGCAAACCCTGCAGTTGTGGGTGCATCTACGTAGGTGTTGACATTGATTGTCGACGAGGGCTCCATAGTCTCAGTGGTTTTTATTTTGGCGCTTTGTAGTATTTGGCGGATGAAATCTTTGGTTGACTTGACGACCTTGTGGCATGGGAGTTTCATCTGTTGAAAATACAAGGCTGTTCCAATTTGTATTCGGGAGGGAACATCTGTGAGTGTTGAACTTTAGGAGACGAACAAAGCGAGCTTACCAGTCTACAGAACACTCCAGGAGGACGGGAGGCCCGAACGCTCAATAGTTGCTTTATGTATCATACTCTCAATGGCAGTTCGGATTCCATTACTACGACGCTTCTAGAAAAACGTGCCAACGCAATGCGCATTGCCCTGTGCAAGCACATTCAAGCGCAAGCTCAAACCTTGAAAGCTCCATCGTCCGCCGGTCTGTGCAGCGGGGTTTACCATTTAGCCATGTACTAGTTGACATTTTGGATACCTCAGATCACACGTTCAGAACACTGTGTCCCATCCGTTTCCAATGTTACAAATCCAAACAATAGAGCGGTCTTAATTTGCGTCAAAAGCAGTTGCAGCCCAAGATACAGATAGAGCGTGCCAGGGCCCAGCTGTCCCCTGTCAGTGCGCGTCGTAAAATGGAGGAAGTAGTGCACTTCCTGCTACACAGCCACTAAGCTGTGCGCCGACACATAATTCACAGGACAGCAGTTTGAAATTCACGACTATGGTAGCGACATTCTGAACCGTGATGGATAGGTTCTGGAGGGTAGTCGCACCAAGGTCTCAGGCTGGTCGGTTTCACATCAAGTCTTAGCACTGTATTGACAACAAGAAAAAAACAAAGGCACACCTCAGTCCATGGTGACGGGTTTGTTCCTCCTTGGGTCGTTTGTTCCCGACCCAGCCGTCCCAGCGCGCTTCTGTCAAATCTTAGCCTTGGCACGGCGCTCGAGCTTCCTGCAAATTCGATCGACTTTACAAAGGTACCCTCAATGCTGCTGATGGTTTCCCTGAATTTGCGACGAGCATTCAAGCTAGTAAGCGGCAACCAAGAAGCTGAGTAGGT
Source organism: Macrolepiota dolichaula (assembly GCA_003315915.1). NCBI lineage: Eukaryota > Fungi > Basidiomycota > Agaricomycetes > Agaricales > Agaricaceae > Macrolepiota > Macrolepiota dolichaula. Next base: position 14,100 of record QFDT01000527.1, on the reverse strand, counting down.
GTGGACGATGAGTCAAATAAGGTTCCACTGACGTGACAAGCACTGCAATCGAATATGTCCGTCCCGAGGAGAAATGGAGGGCCTGTACGGAGCGGTGAGATACGGGATGACATACATCGGTGATGATATACACGCACAATAAAAATGAAGGTGTGTGGGGCTGCGAGGTACTATAATAGAGAGTATTTGGATAACCAGCTTAAGCCCAGCCACCTAGACTCACGGCAGTTAAACAACCCAGGACGAGGAGGCTAGAGCACCATAAGTATACCCCGATTTTGAAATCCATTGCCAATAATGCTTGCCTCGTGAGTGCGCTTGTTGCTACCGTATACCGAATGACTTGGGCAACTAATGTGCTGGTTAACCTGTTTGGGATTGAGGGTAGCTCATAAGCAACCTGAACTTCTGTGCCATTGAAAATAGATTGCCCACCTCATACCACGGCTTCCTTCACTCCTCTTTCGAATATAGAAGCAAAGGAGAGCCGCGACCATCAAATCAGCTTTGAAATTATTGAGCCACACTATACTCAGAGGGGTCGACGGAATTTGCGACTTACTCACTGCACCCGCAACGAACAGAGGCACTGTCCCAGACATGAGGCCCGGCCCTTGCAATACTCTCACATACGTAGCGACGATGAGGCTGAATGTGGTAAGAATGCCCATAAGTACCGGTACCGCGATGTACAAGTTCTTTTTACTGAATATCCAGATTCTAGCGGAGAGGGGACGATCAATAACTCCGATGGACGGGAAAAAATCCGCTTACCTGAACAAAAAGAACATTTGGGATAACAAGGTTGATAGACCAACAAGGAGCATATGAGAGCTAAGTAGGGGTAACATGTCGAACAAAGCAGGTGTGTTACCCCAGTTGAGGATAAGGTAGTAATAAACCGAATATGCAATGAATATAAGGTGTGTCAAGTCAAGAGTCCTGATGATATCCCCGTCAGTCCAACCTCATGGCAACACAAGTTGAATTCCAACGCACCACAGTAAAGCGACGAAGAGTTTGATCCGTCGGGAGTCCTCTCGGAAATTCGTATAATAATCATACACCTGGACAGAAAGAATGCCTTGAAAACTGACGCAAACATTCTTGAGCACAGCGAGGAAGCCATGGGGAGGACACACTCACAAAATAGCGATTAATACTAGGATTGACGAGATGTCAGAAAACGCTCCACCGAAGCGTAGAAACAGAGGCTCACCTCCTATGAGCATTGCTCCATACGTTGGGCTCAGGTCATGATGAGCTGGAGATGACATGAGTGACGAAACGAAAGAAGAACTCAAGCTCGTCGTTATGAAGGTCCTCTGCAATATATGTACACCACAGTTAATTGCTCGACTCACGGTTGACAGCAAGCCGTGAGATCAAATTTTGTCGGGTCACCCTCCAATTCCATAGGTTTTACGGCATCCTAGTGGGAGTGTTCCAGGGAACTTTTCGGTTGGTTGACCCATTCGGGCTAGTCCTACGTTCGTCACGGGCGACGCTTGGACACATGACGTTGTACGCGCAGACACCGATTGCAAGTCCCTGTTGGATCCATGAATGAAAGACAAAGCCGAGTCCTGTCAGGGTTGTGGGTGCAAGGGAGCTTTGAATAAAAATAGGACCGCGTCCGCCAAATTCAGCCTTCCAAACCTTTCAAAGAAACTATGTGCTCATTTGGTGATTCTCGCTCGCGCCACCCCATGCAGCCAAAGTTGTCAACACCGTCTTTACAACCTCACGAAAGCACAGGTCCCCTATGCCCAAGCCTCTGGACCCAATTTCCTGGTTCTGAAGTGGTCCAGGGCGGCCTAATGTGTTGAACGAGCACGACAAAAGGACCCGATGCCCAAGTGGATCTATCCTTTAAATTTTATGTCGCTGCGCAGGTTTATCCCATCAGGTGATGACCAATTGACAACGATCTTCAATGAGATTTTAGCGAAGCGGAGCGCTGTGTTGTGAGAAATGTGTGTGAGCTTGTTGAGATGTTGCATTGATACTTTGGCAGCACCCTGTGCAAGTCATCGTCGGGCATATCGTATGCTCTAACAGCAGTCTCGTGAATACTTATCGCGCACGTTCGTTGTACTTGATACGACATTGCTCTATCCTAGTAATCTTTCATATCGCCTTGAGTTCTGTTAATATATCGAGAAGGGAACAATTAGAATGTGTTGCGTAACGCAAAACCGTCGACTACTGACCCTGATTCCGGAACTGATCACCAGGGGAGCAGCTGATAACAACATTCTGTTCAAGATACGAAGTGCAATCACACATGTTATCACCACAGGTGATCATTTATGACGATGATTTGTCCGCATCGTCTTCTCCAACCTCTTCTTCATCCGGCGGATTCAGCTGACTGGCAACAGTCATAAACCTGCAAAAAACACAACACCAGGAACACGATAGCTAAGCCCTGGAATCATGGACACGGCATATGTGTCTAATTAACGCACTTGGCGGCATCCAACCCGGCAAATGTACGCATAGCATGTAGGTCAACCTGAAGCATCTCGCACAGGTCGGCTGTCTGACTGATTGCGCGAGACATTCGACCAAGGCTGGCTGCGAGTTGGGCGTAGAGTTTTTCCTTAGTGTGAACCGCGCTTGTTGATATTCCTGAGGACATGATGATATTTGCTTGGATTGATACGAAAGCAGTCGGAAAAGGGGATATGATGATATGAGTACCGAGTAATGAGTACTAAGCGCTGAGCTTTGAGTCTCGGGTAGTATTGGGATTCATTAATATTCATTCATGTTGCCAAGTATGGCGGTTGTGACGTGATGCATATTCACGAGATCACGTCACGACGCATCGTCACGCACTTTTCCTCATCTTATCTATTTGTTTCAATGACAGACCTCAGTAAGTGGGGAGTCGGTAGCCCTTGACTAATGCTCTCTGTCACTATGCCACCCTTCTACACCCGGGACACATGGAAATATATGAGGGTCTGTTTCGGCGACTTCAAATCCCCGTTCTACGGTACATCACACAGCGCCCTCCTTTACTTGAATAAGGCACCGCACTATATAAGACTATATATGACGTCTCGGTTGAGGTTCGCGGTAGCCTGATAGCGCCCCGGGCGGACGGTAAGTTCAAAAATAATTCGATCGCGCATCAAAAATCGCGGTGGCGCCCGCGAGATGGAAAGTTTTAATGAACCCTAGAATGCAAGTGTAAGTGTTGTGGGAGAATGTGCGTCGAGCTGGGTCTGGGTAGGCCCTTGCTGCATTCATGATTATCCATCACAACGAGATTTTCCAGACTCTCTTGGCAGGTGACGAGATAATACAAAAAGGAAGGATATAAAGGGCAAGTGCGAGCCTGGTACGTTCGAGAGCATCCCACATGTCGGGGATTCGCGCCTTAGGGTGCGGCTGGGGAATATCAAGGACCCGGGTCCTATGCTGCGGCACACGCCGGTCTAGTGAGGCAGTGAAACTATTGGGGGTTGGGTTCGATAGCAATCGAATGGGAAAAGTTGTTATGGGAAGAGTAGGTTACCACAGCTAGTTTGACGGTGGTGTGGAACGAAGACCTCCATTTATCTGTACCTAGTAACGCTGGCAGGAGATGATACGATATCCGAGTCTCGGCTTATAGTTACGCCACGAACACGAGAGTGCCAGCTAGGACTAGTCGGCAACCGCATATCATACGAAACACCGCAGTCGCGCGACTGTCATGCTCCTTGAGAAAGAGCAATTGGGCTTCTTGAAGAAGCTCACGTGAATGTCTCGTTCTCGAAACGGAGTTGAGCAGGCACAATTCTTCCGTTAGTATCCCTAGCAATTGGTTGTGGTCGTGTGGTGTAATCAAGTGGTGTACCCGTTATTCGTTTGGAGCCCCAGTTTCCATCTTAATGTTACTCCCGGTCTAGTGACGGAGAGGTTATCCAACGAGCTTTTTCTGGCGCAAAGAGGTATCATGTACTTTTCTAGAATCACTAAAGGATTGGTGTAATGAAGCACGTTTGTTGGTAAGCAGCTCAGAAGAATCGAATACCTGCATCAATTCTGGATGACGGCTATAAGTATGGAAAGCAAGAGTGCCCAGCTACAAACAAAGACCTTCAAAAGGCAGGTGGTCGATATAAAAGGCAGGCCGGAATGATCCGATAGAATTGCCGGGCTCGGCTCACAAACATCCTGACGCAAAGACACCGGACACCATCCGCGCATCTATTTTAGATACTAAAATTATTACAACCAATCAACGTTAATCAACATTCATTGGCGCACTTGTACGCAGAGTGACAGTTGCGCTCAAGCACCTCCATATCACACGGCCACTTTTATTATTTCAGGATCACGCGTGACATGAGATATCGCGTCACATCAAGGGATCTCCCTGGGGCAGGCGCGACTGAGCAAACCAGCACCGCGACTTGCGCCAACCTCTGCCCCTGCCGGGCGTGCTTAACGTCCCAGACCCCCCACGGCCTGTGCGCTGATCCTTAACAAGGTGGTCGCACGGGTGCTCGCTGGTGGGCTGGGAGCTGCAGCACTGATGGCCGGATGTGCAGCTGGTGTTTTCCCCAACCAGCACCGCGATTTGCTCCAGCCGACCTGCCTGCCAACCCTGCCCCTGCCGGACGTGCTTGACGTCCTAGGCCCCCTTAACGTCCCAGGCCCCCCACGGCCTGTGCGCTGATCCTTAACAAGGTGGTCGCACGGGTGCTTGCTGGTGGGCTGGGAGCTGCAGTGCAGATGGCCGGACGTGCAGCTGTTGTTTTCCCCACCTCCCTACCTGTCCTCGCCCCTTTCCAGAACTTCAACGGCATGGCAAACCGTCTCAGGCGTAGCTGAGAGGCTGTTCCCCGCGGAAGACTTCGACCGCTGCTGTACTGGCCTCGGATTGGTACTTAACGGCCATACAAGTTATATTCATCGGTACATACATAGCGTGTATCCTCCGTTACTTAGACTATCAATGGTATCAAGCAGTTCCGGGGGCTGAATCTGCGAGCGAACGCAGGGAGATGAGACTTGATATGTCCATTTTCCTCCGCGACTTGGACTGAGAAATGGAAGGAGGAAGAGACGTCAGCCTTGATAAATCTGCCAAAGAAGATGGCTCAGCAGGCGCAGCTGAGCCTTGCCCAGCCGTGCCTCCCATGGCACCCCAGCCACTGGTGGTTTCCTCGAATCTCCTCATCCCGAACCACTCGCACCATTTATTGCATTTATGCTGGGCCGGGAACTCCGTGAACGCGGTGGACAGGTTTCCCTGACCAAACAAGCCTGCACCTATATTACTGACCACCAGCCGTCAATCCCTAGCATTGAAAAATGACTTTTGTTTAGACTTACGGATTGGTGATAATTTGGGGATCTGTCAGAAGACTCTTGCCACCTGTCGTGCACAATAAACATAAAATAGCTTTCAAAAATCATAAACAAAAACTAACCTTGAAAGTCCGATACGAAGGCGCGGCCACCTGTGTGGATATATTGTATGTGTTGCACGAAACATAGAAATTCAGCTGTTTCATATCTCTCGTGTCCCTTGCTAAGCAAAGGGACTGCCCGCGAGTTGTTGATATACTTGATGAACGGTTGTTCGGCATCCCCAATGTACTCTTCTATGAGGTATGTTCCACGATGGCTGGTCGCTCCAATGCCTGGGGCTGGAGTGACATCCTTCAATGATTTACAAATAAAGCCATTTACCATGCGAAGCTGTGGAACTGGCCATGGGGGAACATCTTGACGCTTTGATATGTATGAACAGATAAAGGAGTAGGCTAGGTGTAGCAGAGATGTCGCCCATGCAAGAGTATTGGCTTCGGTAAGTACCTTCGACAGCTCGGCATTTGTGCCCCAATACCGGAGGTCACTGGTTGAAAGATCTGTTCCTGGCTCGTTTTCCACTGATCTATACATGCGCTTGAGGGCCAGTTTACGAGCATGGTTGAATTGGCGGATAGGAAGTGATGGAATGTCAGCGCCGGAGGAGAACCAGCATTCAAAAGCCACTTTGAATGCCCCTTTCCCAATATCCACTGTACGATCATACTCCAAAAAGCCACGCAGTGAATTACCAAGATCCAGCAGAAATGCGTATTCCTTCTTCACTGATATTTCCACGATCTTGCTGAACGGCATTTGTTGTATAACATATAGCGCCACTGCCTCCATTTGATGACCTGCGACTACCAGAAGAGCATCAGTAATCATCACTTGTTGATAGCTGATATCAACGAACTGATAGCATCAACCTCTAAATTCTCTAAGCGACCCGCCATACCCATGGCCGCCTCAATACCAATGGCATCCAGCCTTGAAGAATCCTCTACAATGTTATCGGCTGCGCCTCCTAAAAGCTCCAATAGGCCCGAGATGGTACAGTCAGCTTTGGTCCTCGTGTGAGCAAATTCATCAGATGCTACAACCATCTCCGGTTCCCCAAACTGCTCAACATTTACCTCCTTGTTGGTCAAGGCGGGAAGAGAGGGGTTATCCATAGGTTTTGATGATAGAGCGACTGGCTGACATGCTGGGGTTGGAGGTTCAGTCGGAGCAGTCAGGGCTGCGGGACCCGGAACTGTTGGGGGCACTACTGTCCTGGAACGCTTTGCTGGAGGAACAGATTGAGAAGGACCAGGAAATTCAGGCAGTGTATCATCTGAATCTCCATCGGAAAGATCTGGAAATTGGTGCCTTCGTTTCGAATTCTCCTTTGAAAGTCTCACGTGAATATCTCCAATGGTGCGACTAACTTGGAGGGAAATATCTGCGGAGGGCTGATGATATGTTGAACATATATTGGATACAGAACAGGTAACGGAAAAACATACCAACATATGTAGGCAGCTTTTCATACCCAGCTTCCTCCACGAAACCATTAGGTTAAACTCGGCGTCTCGGAGATTTGAAGCCTGCACAGCCACATCAGCAATCAGACGAATAAAATGTAAACACTCTCACCTGTCTCCTGTTGTTAAATTGCTGAATTAATTTCCACTCGTCCGCCGTCATCTCAACATAAAATGAGAGACTCTTAGGAGGCTTGAAAACTTTGCCTCCTGTCTTTTTATCATCCTGCCAAAACCGATCACCAAAGTACGGTTCGGTTGACTTGGGATCCAGCAACACCGCATTCTTGGTTTCATAGACAGGCATGTCCGTGACATTAAAATCAATGTCAGCCAATACAAGTGCCAGGCGCTGTCTGGCACAGCTGTGGATTGTCTTGATAATATCAGCAGCTGTTGCCTGAGCTGAAACAGAGTCCCCTTGTTGACCGATCATCTGTCCAATGTCAGCAAAAAAGTGATGGTGACATAAACCACGCACTGATATAGCCTTCCCTCCGCGGAAGTGCACAGATGCAATAACGTCAATGTTAGGAAGTGTGCTCGCCAAGGCCAATCCCCCCAGCACACCCCTTGAGTATTGCACTCCAGATGACTTGCGATGCCAGTGATCGCGCTCAGCAGCATAATGCTTGTGATTCTCTGAGTAGCCAATGGCTTGATTTCCATCCTCGATAATTCCATAGGCACGGCGCAGTTGGCTTGGTTTTGCAGCTGAGGCACCAGGTGGTGCTAGTGACAATGGCGTCATGGCTGTGACCCGGCCACCAGGTCCAGCATAACCTACATGAATTGATGAATGAAGAAGTAAATTCTACCAAGATATAGACTCACCTGTACGCTGGGCTGCGTTCACGGTTTTTTGAATGTGGTGGACATCAACACTTCGCTGCTGTCCACTCAACATGCGTACAGAAGTCTGTGAACTCACACCATGAGGTGATCCTGAGTGGATGTGAGATGATTGATCTTCAACTGCGTTTTTAAGACCTGTAAATTAATGAGTAAAGATATATTTTGTGAGTTAACATGATTTGCTTACACTGGAGGAGATTCTTATCTGTCTGTGTCCTGAGAGATCCTGACTTGCGAGCGTAGTGGAGCTCACAGTCATCGCAGACAAGGATTACTGGCTGAGTGGGATTGGTGGATTCAATCGGATGAGCTTGCTTTCCTTGAGGTATCCATTTGGAACACTTTGGACGTTGGCAGAATATGCCAGGATGATCTTCCAGTGTGGTGAACTTGGCTTGCAAAATATCTGACATGGCCACAGATTCAGTGCAGTAAAGAGCAATAAAAAAAACTCAATCGCTAGATTCTCAACTAAGCCAATGTACCGCTCTAGAATCGGACCGCACCCCCCGAATGTGCATGTGGCTACAGTCGGACGTAGACTTTGTTTTGGCCGGATGATTCATGAGGGGTAAGAGATGTGCGTAGCCAATAGGATTTTTGTCTAAGACATGTGGTCATGGCAAGTTTGAAGCCAGATAGCCCAATTTCATTACTTACCTTGGCAAAATGGAGACGTATCACCGAGCACACAATATTTAGCAAGAAAATTTTTATCACAAGCCCCAGTGACCGACACGCAGAAGCCCTACCAGCTACATTGTATGCCACAGAGCAATCAACACAAACCGTGCCGTATGTATACCCTCTCTTATTCTGAGCCACTATCCCTCATGTCGACCTACACAGCTCCCTGGGAACTAATCAAGGAGCCAGCTCTCATCTATTGGAGGAGAGGACTTAACGACCAAGTTATCACTGCCCGCCTTCATAATCATTTTGATACAACTAAATATGGGCTATCGTCAGTACCTCAGTTTTTGATCATAGAGATGCTACTCACCCTGCCCACAGCGTCAAATCTTTCAGGAAGAAGCGAAGGGCAGTAGGCTTGGATCGCCCCCGTACTGCCGGTCACACGCCTCACACTCTTCATCCAACCATCACCAGAATCCGCAAAAAGTATAAATCTGGAGTTGAAGACCTTCGGGGTCACTTGAAGGAGATGGAAGGCCTAATGGTATCCAGGTCAGCTCTATGCCTCGCATTGAATACATATTGATATGGATAACTATCAGGGCAATGCTGACCCAATATTGTCACCATTACGAGGCTCACCTTGTCCGCCAGCGGAAGCGTGGACGTCTGAGGCGTCGACGCTTTTGGGCAGCTGGAGTCAATGATATATTGACCGTAGACCAGCATGACAAATGGAAGCGATATGGATTGGCGTTGCACTGCGGACTAGACCCATTCTCTGGTCGCATGCACTGGATGAAGGTTTGGTACAATAACAATAACCCCAAACTGATCGCCAGTTATTACCTGGATTTTGTAGACGAGATAGGAGGTGAGTACCAAGAGCATTATGTATCTGATACTTATGTCGTCTCTAGGAATTCCAATGATCACTCAGAGTGATCCTGGTTCAGAAAATTTCCGTCTTGCGAATGTTCACACTGCCCTTCGACAGATCCACGATCCCTCTTTGAAAGGTACACTTCAGCATCGCTGGATGCGCCAGAAGAAAAACGTGATGCCCGAGATTGCGTGGTCCCAAATGCGAGCCCGCTTCGCACCTAACTTTGAGGATCTCTTGGAGGATGGCGTTAGGCATGGCTGGTATGATGTTAATAACGATCTTGACAAGTACAATTGCTACCAGAATAATTGTCCAACACTGACCAAACATTAGATTGCTTTTTCGATGGCTTTTCATTCCTTGGCTGCAGCGCGAGATCAACTACTACGTTGGTCTAATCAATAATAAAGCCAAAAGGAAGGATAGGAACAAAGTCTTACCTCACGGACCACCAGAAGACATCTTCAGCGAGCCACAGCATTATAAGGCTTGCGATTTCAAGGTAAGACAACCCCGGTTGTAGAATATCATGGTGACAACGTATTGTAGGTGAAGGTCGATTCTGGAGTTGTCAAACAGTTGCGAGACATATATGCTCCCCCTGCCGATCCCATCCTACAACTCGTTCCACCCAATTTCCACCAGTTGCTTGATATGCTGTATACGAGTATGGGCCGCCCTCCAATTGATATGGACAGCATCTGGGCTACTTTCCGGGACCTTCAGTTCCGCCTAGAGCACCTGGATGAGGCAGTGGCTCTGATAGAAGCATGGCGCACGGTAGGGGTGTCAGTTGAAGAAAGGGACATCAATGATGAGCTGGGAGATGACCTTCAAGATCTTGGGTACATTCATGTCGATCATCAAGGTGATTTCTTTATAAATGGTGTGTCTATGAGACTCTGTGTATACTCAGAATCCTGCTAAGTGTCTTCTCTAGAACCTGCAGAAGATGAACTTGCCTTGGGGCATGACACTGACGATGGGGATGACACCGATAATGGGGATTTTGATGGTGCGTGAACACGGCATGATGTATACTCGGGTCCCTGTCACTGACTGCCCCCCGTAGAACCAATGGAAGAAGACCTTGATTTGGGCGACAGCTTTAATGATGGAGTGCCTCAGCCTGTGCCCTTGACTGATGAAAGGCCCAATCCCCGCTTTGCAGCACCGTGGTAAACTATATGTATTGAAAGAACAGTAGTCAGATATCGCATAGCCTTTGTATCAGCGTACCTCTTTCCATTGTAACAAAGGATCAGGGGAGGACAACGGGGCATGGGGTAGATATCACCAAAAGCATAATAACCTTCTCGGACGAGCAGCGATTAGAACTTATGTCCAAATCCGTACCTTACCTGGAAAACATTGATGGCAACTGATTGGAGAGAGAATAACTTTGTGTGGACAGGACTAAATTACTACTGAAAAATATGTGGCAATAGTGTGACGGATCGCCGTATTGACACACAAGCAATAGGTAAACGAACATATAGGGGTGGGGGAGGAAGAGTAGTCGATGTTGCCGGTTTCGGTGTTTTACCGCTCATGTGGTGGATGTGACAGCTAAGTAACATAGAAAACTAAACTTTATGATTCACTCTCGCGACCGCCTTCCTCAGAACGCAAAATGCATCTCCTCGCAGGAGTTTCAGATGCCAATTACCTGGACACGGGTACCACCCTTGGCATATCTGGCCTCTGAAACCATTCCCACTGCCCCGCTAGATATGTGGGTCGAAGGACAGGTAGTTGCTAATGGGACTCAGATGGGCCGCCTGGGTGAGTTTTAGATTTTTTTGGTATGGCCGCATATCTGACTGTTTTCTCAAGGAAACTATGGCCGGGGGTGTGATATTTTACTTGATGCTCACAGGATTTTGACTCTGGAGGTCAACGATACTGCTGTCTCAAACATCAGAAAGATGCAAAATATTATTGCCATGATGCCGCAGCCTCGTGCGTAGTGGTTTCCACTGTGCCCGCATTAGCCGTTTCTGACACGTTTTATGTAGACCTTGCATTCGGGATGATAACGGCTTTGGATGTATTCTGCCCACACGGATACAAGTTCATGAATCCCATGAACCGGGGTATTGTTTTTCATCAACCAGTCTTCACGGTCTGTCTACCTTACTTCATTCTATACTCTGCCATTCTGATGTTTCTTAGTCCCAGGACACACGAACTACAAGTGTGTTCCCATTGGATACTGTCACCGATGCCGGCGAGAGTGCATATGCATGGTCTCACTCGCTTCCAGAGGACTCGCTTTTTGTTCGTCGTTCCCTCAAACAAGGCCAGGCCATTGTGGATATACCAATTGTGGAGGATTATGATAAGGAAGTTCCGTTCTGGAACCTCGAAGGAAAACTCAAACACGGCACTCGGGTACATATCTGGTTCCAACTGTACCGAGTGGGTACAGGTCACAATGACCAATTTATGGGTTTGCTACGTGGTATTGAACTTCCCTCTGCCAGGTCACTAGCAATTGAGAGTAACGTGTAGCTGTGATTCAAATATTTGAAATTGTTTCAATTGTTAGTCAGTTGATCGTATATGCAAAAAATTTTTGTCATTCGTTTGCGCTCATTTTTGTCTTTCCAACCACAATGGCCTCTCTTCCCACAGCGGCACTAGATTTGTCTCGCCCTGGCAAGGCAGACCAGGTCTACTGGGAAAATTCACCCCCCATCTCATTCCTCTCCTGTCAGGAAAACATTGGGAATCCGGCCATGTTGTCAATCACAGGAATCGTCATTGAAGCAGGAACATGCATGGAGATTCTGGGTATGTGTCGATGTGCTAGTCCTGGTTTGGGCTAACTTAAAACAACAGGTGATTACGGGCTGCTGGATGACACTGAAGAACGTCGGGCACGTAAATTACTTCTGGTTCAGGTGGACGAGGCTACAATAGCTCGGGTTCGTACTATTCAAAGAAGTTGCTCGAGGTTTGGAGATCAGGGTACGTGGAACAAACTCATGGGGCTAGGCCGTCAATAAGGTATATAACAGGTGGCATTATCCAACCCGTCAAGTTTATGTGTCCCGAAGGGTGTTTGCTTGGCGAATCCACTGAGCTAGGGTTGAAATTTGACTGCCCTGTCTTCATTGTACGTTGTCTTTGACTTTGGGCATTCTGTTACTGAAAATTGTCTAGCCTCACTGGCAAGGACAGAGCCGAATTTATGGTTTGACCAGATTGAGCAATGAAGTCCTTGCATCGCCGAGAATACCTCTCGATCATCGGGAGATAATCAGACAGTGGGGAGCTCAACGCCAGGGTGTAGCGGATGTACCGATTTTCTATCATAGAACCCGGGTGGCACCCTGGGATATCCAAGAGTTCTTAGTTGGGTCAAAAGTCGTTGTATACTTCCAGCTTCATTACTTTGATATACCATCGGCAGATTGTTTTGAGGCTCTCCTACGAGGAGTGAGGATCCTCTCAAGACCCAATGATGTTATTGAGGTCTCAAGTGACGAGGACGAATCTGATCACTAGTTATCAAGTTCCATAGTAAAGCCAGTTCCGTAGTCAATTATCCAGTTTCTCAGTCAAACCAGTTGTGTAATAAAGCCCCTGTTATTCTGGATCATTGCCGATGTGCACCAATTATCGCGTTGTGACAATACATATATATATTGATCCAGGTCTTTTTTATGTGTATGTCTCACGACATATAGACGTCACATGCACTACGTGATCGCGCTAGCAAACATTTAAGAATATCTATGGGCGTGGCTGTGGTGTAGGTGTTCTCGGGGGGAAGGGGTCGTCAGGGGTAACATCCGGCGTTTTCGATCCTTTGTTTGTAGCTGGGCACTCTTGCTTTCCATATATAAGCGCTTCGGACATATGATGGAACCACGGGTGTGAGTTTGGTCACACGATCCCAAGTATTTTGGTAGTGTGCGCTATAATACAAGTTTTCAGTAATGCCAGCATGCATTGCACTACAACGGATATCCGGCAGATACATTGGTACCGGAGGCGATTGTACGCGTGAGCTTGTCCCTTTTCTCTCGGTGAAAGACTGGGTTTTTTTTTAGTCTAGCGTGGGGAACCTACGCAAGATTGGGGAAACACACGATGACACGGGGTTCAAATTAAAGAGCAATGGAAGATAGTTTGGCGCGTCCTTAGGCACGAAGTAAGAATCTGTCGGCGTGGAGGCAGTTCGTGGGAAGGGTGGGCACCATACGCGTAATAGGGTGGCATGATGAGGATATCGCACCAACGGCTCTATGTTGCAAGATATTTAGAAAATAGGACATATGTTTCTTGAATGGTCAGACGACCGAAGAAGGTGGAGGTCTTCAGGTTCGGGTTCTCAGTGGATTCTAGGGTCAGAAGTAAAACAGGGTCTAGTGTGATGAATTGTCAGACGATAGCGTAGATCGATAAAATCAGAACGTCATGCAGGACTGGAAATGGATAATAAGACCCAAGGTGAGAGGAGAGATGGGGATGAATAGTCACAAGACTGCAACGTGTTGGGTCGAGCACACTGGTGAGGGACAATCATCAGCTTTCGAAACCACAAAATAGAATAGAAGAGCCAAGTCATCAATTCGCCACTGATCTTCTGTCTTCTTATCTGATTTTTTTTTTCAAGCGAATTCAAAGTGCTCGAGTGCTCTGGCTATACACAGAAAGGCTGCGGCGAGTAACGACTGAAAGACTCCGCGAAGATTTGTGGAATGGAATAGACATTTGGTAGCTGCACGGGGTCAGAAACTCATGTCAAATATCCGGATCTGATGGGCCGGATGCATCGACACAACGTGACAACACTCTATCGTCCAAAGCGACGGTTGTAGTAGGTCAAAACCGCAGCAATGGCTCTTACATGTTCTGGCCGACATTGAG
>QFDT01000524.1:0-14848 GCA_003315915.1 Macrolepiota dolichaula | reverse complement strand
TCCAATGAAGTATCCCATGGATTATCTGGATTGAGTTGAAGCTCATTGGCACCAGCTTCTATATCTCATGTTTTACAGGCTTTATTGGTACATGTATCTGGGCACCTGGTGAACTCCCATTCCCCTTTGTGCCAATCAATAGCAGGATTGTGCTTATGCAAGTATGAGTATCCAATTATCATATATTTGCTCCCAAGTTGAGTAACAAAAAGATAGTGTGTGGACTTGTGAGCACCAATCTCAACATAGGCACGGACATATTCGTTGATTTGTCCAGCTTGATTTGGAGTTCCATCTGCATTAATAACTCTATACGGAGATGCCAATTTATTAGTAGCCAGGTTCTTTCGTTTGACAAACTCTCTGTCAATGAAGTTTGCTGTGGCTCCCGAATCAACTAAAGCCTCGGTCTGCACTTTTGTGCCATATACCCATAGTGTAACTGGAATTTTGAACGAAGAAGTCTTGTTGCGCGATGTATTAATTACACAAGATTCCAGTACTACTTCAGAACTATCTGAGCCAACATTGGGTACACTACTCCCTGACTGTAGATCGCAGACGTTATCCTCTACAGTCCCTCGGGAAAATCCATCTGATCCCTTCCTTTAAGCTTTTTGGAGCCCGTCAGCTTCCTGGATTCCTTCTGCACATCATTGATCTGTGCTATAGCCTTTGTTTCAACAGGCATAGAATCAGAAAGGTCCTCAATAGTTGCGCTGTTGATGTTGAAGTCCTCAGAAAGGGGGTTCTGGGTCTTCATCATCCATAGAGTTGAGCATTTCCACAAGTCTTGCCTTGAAAGACTTGGTTTTATTTGTACCATTGTAAGATCCAGATGACGATGGAGTGATCTTAGAAGTTGAAGCCGGTGTTGATTTCTGGGGATGTTTGTGTTCGTTCCCTGGTTTGTCATAGCAATCGTTGGTGTTGTGGGTTTTACTCTTGGACTTATGTCCTTTCCCAGCACAAATCTGACAATACTGTTGCGCTTTCTCTTGCACACTGGCTTCCTGGACTTTCTTCTTCTTTGCGTGGTCTATTTCCATAGCATTCAGATCCTTGTTGCCACTACCACTTGTATTTCCACTGTCGCCGAAAATAACACCCTGTGCCTTCTCTGGATGGAGCAGTTTATAAGCCTTAAGTAAGAGCTGGAGATATGCATCCCAGGTCTTAGGAGTCGAATTGTTGATTTCATATATGACAAGTGACTTTTGCAACTTGTCAGGAATCACCTCCTTCAACTTGTCAATGTGGACTTCATTAGGATATTCAACAATCCTAGCCAGAGTATGATAACGTTCCACAAATTTGACAAAGTTCTTTTTGGCCAGCTCCTTATTCATCCAGATAGCAGTTAACTCTTTCTTAGCCCCTTCCTTATCATCCCTAAGTCCATAAATGCTCTTCAATTCCTTAACAAAGTCATCCCAGGTCCCAAGTGCTTCACCAGTTTGGACCTTGACAAAGTAGTCCTTCATGTAAGTGCTGGCTGGTGAGCGCAAGCGAGTGAGGGCACAAATAATCTTCTGCTGATCGGTGACAATACCAGATGCAGCACAGAAAAGGGCAATCTGATTCAGCCAGTCCTCCAACTGCATCTTATTCTCAGAGCCAGCAAATGTTGGTGCTTCTGGAATCCTGGTTTTTGCAACACTAGCATTGATGTCTGCAGGAAGTCTGCCCTTGAAGATTATTGACTTGTGCACCCAAGTGATGGTAGGACGCAACAGTAGCCTCAAAGAGGACAATGTGGTTATATGCCATCTCCAGGGCAGCATTGTAACAACTAGTTAATTCATTGATTTGGTCATCAACATATTCCTTAATTAACTCAATATTGGTGACATGGGCATTGCGAAGCAATTGGGCCATGACCATTCAATGAGGTTCATCAGGTAAGTTTAAAGCATCAAAGTTGATGCCTTGACCAATTGTTGCTCCCCATTGGTTGACATCATCTTCTGGGAGTTGAACAGTGGACTCATAAGAGGTGTACGCAGAAATTTGGTTGGACATGTTTTAAGCTCAGTTGTCAACAAAATGAACAAACAGATTTTGAACATACTAAGATAAAAGCAATCATGCATAGCCAATGCCATAAAGATATCAATATCATTGTTGTGAGACTATTTCTAAGATAAGGTAATGTTTAATGATAACAATTCCTTCCTAATCTCCAATATCCTTGTAGATAAGTTGTTAAATGAAACTTGTCCAATACGTTTACAAGCTCCTTTAAGTTTCCTCCAGTCACCATTTTTAAACCTGTGACCAATCTCTTCTATATCCCTTTTAATAACCTGCAACTGATTGAACCACTCCCAGAGTGGATCATTCTGAACCTCTTCTGCTGATTTTTCCAGCGGAAGGGTAAGGTCTTGAACTCTCTGTTCCAAGGCCTTGAATACAGGCTCTAAGCAATCCAAGGTAGGCTAAATGAGCTTATGAAACTCCTGGATACACAAAAGATACTTGGTCTTGTGAATACAAAGGTTGGTAGGGATAGGTGGAGGTGGAGTATAAGGAGTGTATTCCCTGGGCTCCAGGTTGACACAAGGAGATACAAGAGAGAGGGTGGACACTACATCCTCAAGGGTAAGTCATTCAATGAGGGGTTTTGGAGTGAGGTGTGCAAGTAAAGACATTTTGTGGTTGTGCTCATCAAACTCTCTATACTTCTCTGCATACTCTTCTGGCGACAGAATATGCGAGATGAGAGGAGGAGGTGGAGGTGGATGAATAGTTTTCCTAGTCTTTCCTGCATCCTTGAACTTGTCTCTGGTTTTGCGAGAGATAGTGATATGTTTGGCAATACTGGTCATCTCTTCAAAGGCAATGACAGAATATTTGGAGGCTTTAGGCATGATGGTGGGCTAGCAAGTGGCGTGAGTACAACATCCCTATTACAGCAGATGAGGTACAAATGAAAAAAGTGGGTCTTGATGTGTATCTTGATGTATCCAGTTTCTCACACTGGCTTATGGAGGGGGAGTATCAGATCTCAGATAGGCTTCCACACCCACTGCAAAGGTTTGTATTACACAAAACCTAAGTAGCTACTGACAAGACTCAACCGTCAGCGACATAAATGCCTCATGGTTTTGTCAAGTCAGTTTCCAGTAACTGGAATAAGCTGACACCCCTTACGCCTAGGGTCCGGCATGAGGATTGGGTAAAGACACCATAAAAGATAGTCCCCATGACATCATAGCCACCATGAGTTGTGCCTGACACAGTTGACAAAAATATGGACCAACAGTGGCAAGGATAGCACACAAGGACCTACTGCAGGACACTGCCAAAACTTGGACACATAAGTGACCAAAAAAAGACAAGCAGAGTCACAGCAGCAAGCAGTGCCAAACAGCAACACATAGAGCATAGCCACAGGCCTTCTCCATAAGTCCATAGCCCTTTTCAGCAGCTATGACTGAGCCCCCATGTACCCAAACAAGAATACACATCTAAAAACAACCCAGATATGGATGCACAGCAACCACACCCAAAAAGAGCAGACTTAACAAAATATCACAAATTCTGATGCTTACCTAAGCTCAAGATAAAGACAGGGGAACAGCAGTCTTAGATAAGCAGGTGAGAGATGAGATGAGATCAAGAGATCAGATAGAAGGTAGGATATGACAGGCTAGGCTGTAGACAAGTTGTTAAGTCTGGGTCCTACAGACGCCAGACAGCTAGTTTATATACACAGAGGACTGTTATATTCCCTTGGGGCTATCGTGTACCATAATATCCATCCATTCCTATCAGCGCCCCGCTTGTCATGGACCCGTCACTTGTCTACCTGTGATCCCTATATTGTTTACTCAGCCACTATGTCATACTTACTCAGCTGCTGTTATAGACTCCCCAGTAGGAATACCCCAGTAGTATATATACACCTAGATACTCTGCTGTATTCCTTACGCTTTACCAACTCGTTGAATCCCCTTCTCTTCTCTCTCATCGCCCTCAAGTCTTCATCACTTGTTGCAACCTGAGTTGATCACTTCAGAAGGTCATAACAAGGACTAGGACCTGGGACACTACCAGATGACCCCAGGGACTCTGGTCCTTACTAATTACATGGAGAAACTAATATCTCCTAGCCAATGGCATAAAACCCTTACTGATTGTTAACAATGACACCATATGACAACATGGATAAAGATCTTATCTTACTGATCATTCCAGAACCCTCTAGAATGATGAGGAGTGATATAACGTAAACAATGTATTCTGCCAAATCTGTGACAAAGTGGCGCCTCAAACTCCTTGACATTCCAGACTACAAAGAAGTACCAGGCCAATCTACCTCTCCACATGGAACCCCTCCGCCTCCTTGGTATGAGTCCCAGTACCTCAACCACCACCTTTGCCAGGTATGGGATAATTCACTGTTCATCCATACCTATCGGCATGGACTCTACGAGACTACAATTGCCTGGCCCGCACTCACTGGAGCCAACAACTATGGATGGAGGCAGATCGTTGGAGATACATCCTTCACCCACCCGTACCTGATGGGCCAACCCTACAACCTCCGCCAGACCGACTCCCCTGTCAATCTCTCTATCAGCCACTTCTCCACATCGTCATTGCCTTCAGATCAAGAGAACTCTGATAGTACAGATTCTGTAGATCTGTCGTCTTCCATTTCACAACAAGCTTCCATTCCTGGAACACCATCTTGTTCTGACGTCCCTTCCAATCCCATCAGTAGTGTTTCATCTTAATTAGCAATGGACAAAATGTTAACAGCAGAACATTGCGTAGTGGTGTACTATGAGGTAGAGCGCATGCACTTACAGAGTGAACTGGTAATAAAGCTTGAAGGAGCTTGAAGTTTTAGAGTGAGTTTAGTACGCATGATATGAAAAAGCAGAGAAAGTTGTATTCTATCATAATGGACAAAGTCCTTATATACCATATTGTATAGTCCGATGACTAAGCATCTACCCTAAGTAAACTATTGCATTGCTCAACATGCAGACAAGGTGCGAGAGCAATGCGTTCCTACTCTATTGTATATATTAATAGAAAAGAAGCATAATTGATGTCCATGCGGTTGTCGCACAGCATTGGTTTGACAAGGATTTATTGTCAGCATATGACAAGATCACAAGTCATGTGATGAAAAGCATGTCACGCGTTACTGTGTCAACACAAAATAGTAAAGACAGAAGTATCTCAAACTGTATAAATAATGGACTCTTCTGTAGTTGAAGCTTCAGCTTCAACCTCTTGTTTACCTCCCTCCTTTCTACGCTTGTCCTATCTCTCTCTCTCAAATACAACTTTATCGTTGCATTCCCTCAAGTGAACTTAGCGTTCTCCTGTCTGTCAACAGCAGGAGATATTAGTCTTTGTTCAGTACTCCAGGACAACCAAGTGTTGTCAGCCAAAGGTAATTGTTGAAGTGATCCTTCAGTGTTGACTAGCCTAGTGGCCATCCTTGTAGTGCCCTCTAGGTGAACCATAACAGCACCTGGCATGTAAGTTGAGTCAATACTTGTATTTAATTCATGCCATGGCCGACGCTGTTTTTACTTCCTGCAGTCATGTCTTCCCTTAAGGACCTTCTTCACTCACCTGGACATTCCCTTTATACTGACTCCTCCCCCTCCCTTTCGAGTGATGATACTGACATGTCTAATACGCCTGACACAGCTGCCTTGAATCCTCCTGGGACCCCTACTCCTGGAATGTGTGAAGCAAGTGGGCAACACAAGACAAGTGAAGAGTTCCAGGTCATAGATTCTTTGAAGAGGAAGCATTTGGATGAAGACCTCACATCTTTTGTTCATCAACAGGCTTGTCTGTCCGGCTTTGATGACCATGAACTGGAGGCAGTTCTCATGTTCTCCACAGTAAGTAATAAGTCTTTTATTTTTTCCATTGGTACTTACACATTTTAGTCCTCTATTTGTCAGCAGAATATATCTTTATTCTGCTCCCAGCTTGTCCAAAAGCAAGAGATCAAGCACATTAGGTCTGCAGAGCCAAAGTTTGAGCTCTCATCCACACTCACTGTAAGCTCTTTCCTCTATATCAACTTCTATTCTCAATGTTTTATTGTAGGAAAAAATAAATACAATCGTGTTCCTTGTGTTGGCTGACCCCTCCATCCCCTATTATAAGGATGACAAGACCCTTATTCTTGTTATGGTAAGTTCTTTATCATCCTCACACCATTCGTGCTGAAAGACACCCCATCCCAGATTATCCTTGCTTGTTATCCAGGCTGGGGATATACAACTGCTATACAGTCCAACAAGGACAAGAAAGTGTTGTGAAATATGTCCTAACAGCAACAGGGTCCTATAGAATAGGACTATGGGAAAGCACCATAATAGTGCTATGCACAGTGGTGAGGTGATCTAACACTCACTGGATTGTATAGGAGATAGAGTTTAGAGAGTAGAGAGTATAGCAATAGAGAGGTAGAAGAGATGTATTGAACTGTCAAATACATAGAGAATACATAGGATTTATATACCTATTCTAAAGAGTGTATTCATAGAAGTAAATAAGGATCATATAGTGGAATAGTTCTACATATAGCATAGGATTGTCCAGTGGATTGCTCTGGACAGGTGGGTCCATGGAGAATGGAGCAGGTACATGAGTACTCTACCATGGATCAAATGTGGGTCTCAGATGATCTATCTCTAGATTCATCTGGTAGAACCTTATTTAGTGCAGATATAGACTACACAGATATAGCTCATAATGTGACGAGTGGAGATATCAACTCAACAGAAAGCAGTTGTCCTCAAATATATATGTTGCCAGCTTACTGACAACCGCTCTGATTTCAAGAAAGCAGTAGGTATCTTGTTATTTATCATACCCAAAATTCACTGATGTTTTGAACAAGATTATTGCATCCTGCAAAGGTGATAAACCACAACCATCATTGCATTATGCGAGAAGATTCTCTCAAGCACAAAGGCACATATATGACGTTGCCCAGCCGTCACATTGAAGATGGCTGGCCGATTTGCTTACCTTGTGAGTGTGTTTTTGTTATAATAATACATTTTAACTTATTTCTTGTAGTGACAACTTTACCAAGAGTGTAAGATCAAGAAGCAAACTGGATGCGACTTCTGGGACCAAGTTGATATTGAACTCAAGACTCTGCATGACACCAAGGGGAGTAATACTGATCAGTGTGTTGCTTTATATATTCTATTAAATCATTCTCATGATATTCAACAGTTATTTCACTTGCATCCTCAAAGCTGATTGTGAGAAGTATGGATTTGAAATTGAAGAAGGATCTGTACCATCTGATTTGGGATATGTTATGGTTCAGCGGGCTCCTAGATCTAAGTTAGGAGGTGCCTAGCTAATTAAGGACCAAGATCCTTAACCAGCCTGCTAATAGGTGAATTGGTGAAGTGACAATACCAAAGTATAGCCAGCAACCGATAGCGTTGAAATGTCACAGCTATGGGTCTGTTAACTTCAGAGGATTAGAAGTTAAGGTCAACCAATCTTGGATTAGACGGGTAACAGTTAAGTTACAACAGAAGGGAGAGGCATGAGCCTGTAATCGGAGGTGTGCCCAGAGATGACTCTGAGAAGGTTCTGGTGTTATGGACCCAGGGACTCACGTCCTAGTTCCTGAGGGCCAGAACCTTCTCAGAGTTATTGCTGGACACACCTCTGATTACAGGCTCACACCTCTTCCCCCTGTCTACGACTGTGCTGAGCTTAATGCAGTTCTACAACGAGCTATGCATGCGGCTCCCTACCGCCACATAATCGGAGACGGTGAAGTCCTTAGCACGTATCCAATGTGCTGGATGGCAGCCATTGAGAATGGATGGCGCCCCTATCCGGTCACAGATAATTGTACCACCTGGCGACATCCTTACATGTTCTACGACGAGCAGGAACTTCCTGAAGTTCTTGCTGCGCTCATCGAGTCAGGAGAATACGGCCACCACTACCCATCGCAGCCTTGGCTGTTCAATGATGTGTCCAATGCTTCTTCTGACTCCTCAGAAGATGTGCCACTCCGTGCTATTGCCTTCTATTATCAGGAGATGTCCTCGGAGATCGTTCCCTACGATCTCTCGTCCTCACCCTCGTCTTCCTCAGCCTCCTCATCCTCGTCCGCAGCACCTACACCTCAGGAGTCCTCCACAGGCTTCCCCACCTTGTCCAAATGTTCTACTGTCTCAGATAGTGATGACTCAGAGTAGATAGAACGTTATAGTAGATTATGGACTACGATCTAGATACAGACTGACTCATTGGACGCTCTGTAGTGTACTAGTAGTTTCTCTCCTTCGATCAATGACTCGGACAGACATTTATGACTCATAAATACAGTAGTACACAACGACCTTGGACTTGCATAAATAGGCGTAGATTACAGGATCAAAAACTCTAAGTTTTTGATTCTCTTCTGTTGTAACTTAACTGTTACCCGTCTA
Source organism: Macrolepiota dolichaula (assembly GCA_003315915.1). NCBI lineage: Eukaryota > Fungi > Basidiomycota > Agaricomycetes > Agaricales > Agaricaceae > Macrolepiota > Macrolepiota dolichaula. The sequence continues at coordinate 6,392 of QFDT01000524.1, read as the reverse complement.
ATCCAAGATTGGTCGACCTTAACTTCTAATCCTTTGAAGTTAACGGACCCATAGCTGCGATGCTTCAACGCTATCGGTTGCTGATTATACTTTGGTATCGTCACTTCGCCAATTCACCTATTAGCGGGCTGGTTAAGGATCTTGGTCCTTAATTAGCTAGGCGCCTCCTAACTTAGGTCTAGGAGCCCACTGAACCATAACATTAGAATCAAAAACTTCCCTTGGCAACTTCACAGTCCATTGTACGCGTAGGAGACACGCACGATATATCTCTGGTGGCCAGTCTACCATAACACTGGGCAGGAACCTCAGCTGTCATTGCCATAGAGTCGCTGAACAGTTTAAACTGGGTAGTACCACTATAGGAAACTGCAGAACTCCTATAGGTCGACGTCAGTAAAGGTCGTCAGTAACCTTCTAGCCCCTTGGACGCTATATCCAAAAGAGGAGAACACCGGTCATTGCCACAGAGTCGCTGAACCGTTTGCCAGTATCCTGGTCTGTCCACTTTCAGACACTAAACTAGAAAAGGTCCTTCTGTCCACTTTCAGAAGCAAAACTAGAAAAGGAACCTTCTGTCCCCTTTCAGAAGCAAAACTAGAAAACCGGAAGTCTGTCCCCTTTCAGACTGGAAACTAGAAAAGGAACCCCATCCTTTCCTCAAACCCAACACCCTTTCACTTAATCCAGCAGGACCTGGAACAATTCAAATTCGGGAAAACTAACATATCGACATCATTAATTCTCCACCGCCACAACCACATCTTCTCAAGAAGAATCACACTATCACAAATCCTGATGCTTACCTAAGCTCAAGATATAGGCAGGGGAACAGCAGTCTTAGATAAGCAAGTGAGAGATGAGATGAGATCAAAAGATCAGATAGTAGATGGTGGATAAGACAGGCTAGGCTGTAGACAAGTTGTTAAGTCTGGGTCCTACAGACGCCAGACAGCTAGTTTATATACACAGAGGGCTAGGACCTGGGACACTACCAGATGACCCCAGGAACTCTAGTCCTTACTAATTACATGGAGAAACTAATATCTCCTAGCCAATGGCATAAAACCCTTACTGATTGTTAACAATGACACCATATGACAACATAGATAAAGATCTTATCTTACTGATTGTTCCAGAACCCTCTAGAACGATGAGGAGTGATAAACTACAGATGGCACAGATAATCAACACATGATACAGATAATAATGATTGGAGCGTAGCTTCTGAACGGATGCACGCCCCGCGACGTCCCGGGTATCGTCAGAATGCGACGGACGAGGGCTTTCCAACGGTACTAAGTACGAGGCAAACGGCCCAGTATTCGGCGAGATATAACGTAAACAATGTATTCTGCCAAATCTGTGACACACACCGAGTTGAAGCCTCAGCTTCCTCAGTATCCAACAAACCTCCCTCCCACCAATCCAGAAAATCCAAACAACGAGAGACACCTCTCACCGACCACTCCCTCAGAACCCTTTCCAGAGCTCCAGCCGATTTTGGTATCTCACCACCACCACCAATCCAGTGTACTGAATCTAACAAGGAGCCAAGTCCTAAAAGAGCTTCCTCCAGCGCCACAGCCAAGCTCTCAAGACAAGCTTCTCAGTCAGAGTCAGATCAGCAATCTAGCTCATCAACTTCGAGACAGGAATCCACCACATTTACCTGGAACACAGAGAGAGTCATCCTTACTCCCTGGCAGCGAAAACACTTCGACACTTGGAGCCCAGAACAACAAGCCGGATTCTACGATCTTCCAGACGAGGAAAGAGTCAAACTCTGGAAAGACCTCGAAGCTTGGGAAACAAGACAACTACAGCACCCCCCACCTCTATCAGTATCTCCCAGAGCCGATCAGATCTCACTCCCCTCCACACCAGTACCCTCGAGACCTCCTACAAGAAATCAGAGCAATTCGCCAAACCCCTCATCACCAAGCACTAGCCCAAGACTACAACACCAAACCTTCTAGCCTCAGCAGCCAGTCCCAACTCCAATGGCACCAGGAGCAGATCCGAAAGTCCCAAAGCCTGATAGCTTCTATGGAAACCCATACGACTATCCAAGATGGAAGCGAGATCTCCAGATCTATTTCGCCTCCCAACCGACAAACCTTCCGGACGCAAAAGCTGGAATCATGTTTGCCTTACTCAACATGGCAGGACCAGCAGCAGAATGGAAAGAGTCCTATGTCACGGACTACACCACCAACAATGTGTTTAACCCAATGCAGACGTTGGACCAGTTCTTCCATTCCCTCGATGATTCGTTCAAACAAGCCTCCACAGGCCTTGTTACCATCGACAGGCTTACAAACCTCAAGCAAAATTATCGACCCATTGAAGAATACATCAACACCTTCAAAAACCTCTGCACTGCAGCAGGTATATCCCATGAAGAGACAAAGATCGCATTCTTTATCCAAGGATTGGACCCACGTTATCGTAAAGGAGTCATTGACCAGAATCCACAAACATCCTCAATCAATAATTTCTACAACTCCGCTCGCAGAGTTGGAGGATTGGAACACTTTCAATCGTATGCTGAGCAGCCAAGACATCGCTCAAAACACAAGTCATCCCATTTGCGCCACAGCTCAAAATATAGTTCTTCATACCAGAACTATAGCACAAAACCTTACCAATCAAGTTCAAAGACTAGTAACCCCACAGGATACAGTCCCATGGATGTTGACAACATCATCACAAGAGAACTTAATTACGTTAACCGAGCAGACGCAGAATCTGATGAAGAAACAGAAAGTGATGCTTCATCGATATCATCCGACAATGATTCCGAAGAAATCAACAAACTCGTCGAACACCGAGTCAACGAAGAACTCAATGCTATCCTTACCCCAGAGCAGCAACGACGCAGGAAACTTGGGTTATGCTTCAATTGTGCAGGAAAGCACATGGTCAGAAATTGCCCCGAAACAAAGCAGAAGAATCGTTTCAATAAGACGAAGAAGAAGTCCTTCAAGAAACAATGAATCAATAATGTAGAAGAATCAGATGACGAAGAAGAACCCCAAGACAACCAGTCCTTTCGAGACTACAGAAAGAAATAAGTACCGAACAATTTCATCTTCTAACAATCTTACCTTAGGAACCGAATCAATTAATACCATTCAAGCCGTTACGAAGAACAAGATTATTTATCTTCCCTCAACAGTATACCTCCCTAATGGACAAGAAACCAAAATTCTCGCTATCCTTGACTCAGGAGCAGGCGGAAATTTCATTGATCCAGAACTTTCGAATATGTGGAATCTTCCAAGGAAACCTCTAGAAAAACCAATCAAGATTCTCAATGCCGATGGATCTAGCAACAGTTGTGGAATAGCATCTGAAGAATGCACCCTCAATCTCATGATTGATGGACGCAAAATGACTATTCACCCCAAGATCATCAGCCTTGGACGACAGCGCATGATTTTAGGAATGCCCTGGTTATCCGAGTATAATCCAGACGTTGATTGGTCTACAAGAACACTTTCATGGAGAAATCCTATGAAGGAAAATTCTAGACTTCAAGTGATCATCCGTTCCATGGAAATCCAAGACAATTCTACCGAAATTCTGAATCTCGAACCGCTTGACTTTGAAGAAATTAATTTCAAAGCCAATGCATCGCAAGCCATAGCACAGCAGTATGGAGAAAAGAAGGAATCCGATCCACAGAAAGTTGTACCTCAAGAATTCCACAACTTCCTCGATGTCTTCTCTGAAGAGAAAGCATCTCGTTTTCCACCCGCACGACCTTGGGATCACAAGATTGAGCTGAACACCGAGTTCAAGCCCAAATCCCATAAACTGTACCCCCTATCGCCAAAAGAAACGGAAGAACTTGATAAATTCTTAGACAAAAATCTGTCTAAAGGATATATTCAACCTTCTGAATTGCCCATGGCATCCCCTTTCTTCTTTGTAGGCAAGAAAGACGGAAAACTCCAACCATGCCAGGATTATCGATATCTCAACTCCTATACCATCAAGAACGCATATCCCATTCCCTTTATTCCAACCTTACTTGACAAAGTAAAAGGTTCAAAATGGTTTACAAAGATGGATGTCCACGCAGGATATAATAACATTAGAATTCGTAAAGAAGACTGCTGGAAAGCAGCATTCAAAACACCACGTGGTCTCTTCGAATCTACTGTTATGTTCTTTGGAATGTGCAATTCACCTGCAACGTTCCAGAGCATGATGGACCATATCTTTGCAGATCTCATCAAGAAAGGAGGAGTTCTTGTATATATGGATGATATCTTTATCCATGCCCCAACTCAGCAACAGCTTCGCACACTCACTCATCAAGTACTCAAGATACTTCGAGAACACGATCTCTATCTCAAGCCAGAGAAGTGTGAATTTGAGAAACAACGCATCGAGTACCTCGGAGCAGTTGTTACTCCAAATTCTATTGAGATGGACGTAGCAAAGCTGCAAGGCATCAAGGATTGGCCTACACCCAAAACCACTCGAGACGTCCGCAAATTCATTGGATTTTGCAACTTCTATCAAAGGTTCATTCAAAATTACTCTCGTCACGCTGCACCCCTCAACAAATTGATGTCCCCAAATGTCAAGTTTGAATGGACTCAAGTACATCAAGACGCTTTCGATTCACTCAAGAGCAAATTTGAAGAACGCCCCATCCTCATTGCCCCTGACCCAGACAAACCATTCAAAATCGAAACCGATGCATCAGCTTATGCTTCAGGAGCAGTCTTATGGCAAAGAAATGAAAACGGCATTCGTCAACCCGTTGCCTTTCATTCTCAAGCATTTAACCAGACTGAACGGAACTATCATTGTTCTGAACAAGAATGGTTAGCCATAATTCGAGCACTTCAAGAATGGAGACATTATCTTGAAGGAGCAAAGCATGAATTCATTGTCTGGAGCGATCACGAGAATCTATCACGATTCAAGGAGCCTCAAAGTCTTAATCGACATCAAGCTCGATGGGCCTCCTATATGGAACACTTCAAACCTATGCTCAAGATCAAACACATCCCCAGTCAGAAGAACAGACCAGCTGATGCCTTATCACGACGGCCAGACCATCATCCCCCTGACAAAGATAATAGAGATGTTGTTGTCTTTTCAGAAGACCTAATCGCTATTATCACTGAAGATCTTGTCGATATCATTTGTGAAAATCGAGAACTTATCAATCCTGAAGACGATGATACCCCCGATCAAGACCTTCCTCACCATTCTGGAAAAATCCTCATTCCTAATGACAAAGAACTTCATAGAAAACTCCTCTACAAAGTTCATGATCACCAAACCGCAGGCCATCCCGGAATAGCTGAAATGCTTTGTAAACTCAAGGAGCATTGCTATTGGCCTGGAATGAAGGATTACGTTCAGGAGTATGTCAAGGGTTGTCCTACTTGTCAACGTCACAAGATCATCAGACGTCCAGAAAAGGCACCTTTCTTACCTATTCCGGCACCTTCTTCTACTCAACCCTTTGCACAGATCTCGATGGATCTCATCACGGATCTTCCACCCTCCGGAGGATTCGATTCTATTTTAGCCATAGTGGACCATGGCTTAACGAAGGGAATAATTTTAGCGCCTACTCGAAAAGTGTCTGACTCAAAAGCTATTGTGCAGCTTTTGGTAGATTGACTATTTTCGAAGTATGGACTCCCTGACAAGGTGATCTCTGACAGAGACCCTCGCTTTGCCTCCAAAGCCATGAGAGCCCTATACAAGCTACTCGACATTGAAGCCTCCTATTCCACTGCCTATCATCCTCAGACTGATGGCACCACAGAACGCTTCAATCAAGAAATAGAAACCTACCTCGCTATCTTCACCACCAATAATCCGAACAAATGGAGCAAGTACCTCTCAACTTACAAGTTTGTACACAATAATTGTCCCCATGCAGGAAGAGAAGAAACCCCCTTCCAGCTGATCTATGGATCTTCACCGAAAGCGCTACTGTTACGATTGTCTCCTTCATCCTGTAACAGTATGTCACTTCTCTTCGTCGTCCTGGACTTGCCCTAGTCTTCTCTCTTCTGTTTATTCTTATCACCATCATTCCTAAGAGCTGTGCCTCTCCCTCTATATTCGTCTGATCGGTTAAAGACCGAGTTTCCCTATTATGCATGCACTAAAGATAGCGACACCTCGGTGAAAGGGTCGGGGATTGGATCTCGATGTGCGGACTTCATCTACGATGTATTTGTATACTGATTAACTTGGACAAACGTCGATACCGCCTCATATACTGAAGCGTAGAGTACTGTGTACCTTAGCTTTAGTATTGTTGTTAACCAGCGTGTTCTCATTGATATCGTTCGACGTTGCAAATCTGTTCCCTCGGTCGTCTTCAGTGACGACTAGACTTACCATAT
>QFDT01000523.1:0-11923 GCA_003315915.1 Macrolepiota dolichaula | reverse complement strand
GATATCAAGCTCCCTACTGGCACGTTTCGTGGAACGTCCGGGGCTAACGTAGAACGATGGCTCGGGATACCCTTCGCTCAGCCACCTGTAGGACCACTACGGTTCAAGGCACCTGTGGCCATTACCCAGTACTCCTCCGCAATCAAAGATGCCTCTTCATTTGGAAATGCATGCCCTCAAGTACCTTCAGACCTCGGAGCACCTATAAGCGAGGATTGTTTATACCTGAACGTATGTCAATGTGTCCCCTCGTACCATGAGTAGTGCTAACGGGACTCTTATGTAGGTCTGGCGCCCAACGGGCACTAAAAAAAATCTACCCGTTTTGTTCTGGATTCACGTACGTATCTTATGTCATGTATTTGGCTTTTACGTATCCGCTTTTATTTTGTTGTAGGGTGGTGCATGGACAAATGGGTACGTCATGTCATGTGCATATATCCGTCACTCACAAAAACCAGTGCCACTTCAATGGCTGCGTACAACGGATCAGGTAAATTTTAATGACATCGTAAACATGTTCAGCTTGATTACAAGTTTTCCTTAGAGCTTGTTCAAAGAAGTATAGCCATCGGAAAGCCCATCATCTTTGTCTCAACGTAAGTGCTACTGTATGAGTGGTAGAAGGGCCATAGCTGAAACTTATTTTAGCAACTATCGTCTCAACACGTTTGGATTTGTTCGTGTTCCATCCACTTCAAGTCGGAGCGCAGCTCAACGCCTAATAGTTGTCTAGCTCCCATCAACCAGCCCAAGATCTGAATGCTGGTCTCTTGGATCAACGCATGGCGTTGAATTTCGTCCAAGATAATATCGCTGCCTTTGGCGGAGATCCAACCAAGGTAAATTTGTTCCATTTCCGGCGGTTTTACTCTGGAACTAACTGGCGAATTCAAGGTTACCATATGGGGCCAGGTATGTATGCCCTTTCTCCTCCTATTGAGCAGTCATTAAGTCTATGTTATTATAATTAGTCAGCGGGGGCTGGAAGTGTCATGACTCATTTTGTTTATCCAGCTGAACGAGACCTCTTCCGAGCGGGAATCGGTAACTCAGCAACAGGCCCATTGTACGTCAGTTTCACTTTCTGATGAAATTATGACGAGATTAGTGATGGCCCCCCTTCTAGCAAGAGCTCACCGCCAGCGTCTACATATGACAGACCAGGCTTGCCCTTCAGTCGTCTCTTGGCTCAAACGGGTTGCACAGACAGCAGCAGCCCAGTTGACTGTCTTCGTGCCGTTCCATTCGAAGTCAGTGTTTATGATGCAAAGAAATCCTTGGTGAATCTAATGTTCGGAATCTAGAATTTGCTGAACATTAGCAATGCAATGATCTCTACTACCTTGAACCACCAACTGTGGGAGCCCTCAATTGGTCCCTCAGGTGGCATTATCACGGAAGAGGCTTCAGACAGAATTATCAGGGGTGACATTCTTTCTCTTCCGTACATGGGCGGCACTAATGTAAGCTTTCTGGTTGTATCAATGGTCAGCAGTTGATGATGACTTGGGGAATTACGCTAGGTGAATGAAGGGAATGGGTTTAGCACTTCCCTCCAAAATATGGGGTTATTGGGACAGGCACAGGCTGCTGCGTTTGATGACTTCATCCGCGCACTCGTGATCGACAATACCACTATAACCCAAGACGTTTTGGGGCAATTCGAAACATTCTTCCCAGAAAATGATCCATTGCTAGGAGCTCCCTTTAACACTGGCGACTCTTTGTTCGATCGGGGAGCAGCGTGGTATACTGAACAGATGTTTTTATCTCCGCGACGGCTTTTCTTCGAGCACGGCTCTACCCAGCAACCTATGTTTGCATATTACTTCAGGGAATTCATTCCCGGGAATGACCCAAATTTGGGAGGTTAGTTATTCCCTATGGATGCACCGCCGTCAGGAATCTAACTATACTATCCAGTTGCTCATGCGACTGAGTTGCCTTTACTCTTTGGCCCTGTACCTGCTGTCGCCTCCGTTGAGCTCGATTTTTCCAATCAATTGAGGGACTTCTACATAAACTTTGTCAATGATCTTAATCCTGGAGGTATGTTTGATCTCCTGTGATCCAGGTTGGGGCGTTGAATAAGGCATGGGACCTAGGTGGCTGGCCGCGTTTTAATGACCAGAATGGAATGGTCATGCAGCTCAAGCGAGACAATATCACAGTGATTCCAGATGGTACGGCGATTTGCGCTTATTCCAGGGAATTGAATCATTAACTAATTCTGCTCAAACTAGATTGGGATGTGGAAAAGACTGACTTCAGCAACTCAGAAACGGTCCTGCGAGAGTTCCAAAAATAAAGCGCGGTATATGGATCACAAATGGTGTTGACGGGGGCTGAGAATAGACCCGTTTCTTCGTATCTCTTTTTCGAATTTCCAGGTCGAATGTACAAACATTGCTACCGATAAATCGACGATGTGACACTTTCCATGGATGAATCTTATGATAATTATGACTCAAAAGTCCTGAGGATGGAATGCTAGGAGACTCGTAACCTCGTAACCTCGAATTTGCTCAGCTCCACACTCTGCCTGTCTCTTATCTGAAATGACCACTAAGATCGCATAAAAGGCCCGGAATTTTGAATGAAAGCCGGTGAGTAAAGAAGATGGCTAGGTTGTTCTCACGAAGTGTTCTGTCATGTGAGAGCGCAGAGAAGAAATTGATGAACCTTACCCCGGGATGCACAGCCTTTACTTAGAGGCGTACAAACTCAACTGGTGTTATCTCCATATAATGTATATTATAAGACAAGTTCTGGGTGGGTGGTGACAAGCGTGGTGGTGGCCTTGGCGGTGGAAGGGGTGGGAGAATCGTGCATCAGGTCCGCGGGCTGAGCAAGAGGCGAGCCAGTTGGAGATGGGTGTACGTAAAAGAGGGGTGAAGCCTGCATAATGCACACCGGTAGTGATATTGGAAAGAAATCTGATTGAGGCCGAGTTGAGGCATTAAGTCCAAAACATTGAGCCTGATGAAAGATTCCGTCATCTCATATAACACAACATTGAAGGTAACATGACCAGACATCCCGGCCAATCGCAGTTCTCGCCTTTTTGAGTTCCTCATCTCTGATTCATGCCGTTGCAGCCACATTCGAAAATAGGACAATATTCTGTGCGTGCATCGGGTGGAGCGCACGGTTTGTTTATTTGTGGTTACGCGACTCCCACCAAACAGCGCATCTATCTTCCCGTGCAAAAAGACCATCCTACTTATACCATGACCAAGATCGTGTGTTTTGTTGAACAGCTCTCTACCCTCATGATTGCTACCCACAAATCATATACAGGGTTCCTTCGTTCTGCTATTCTCGCTCAGGGCGGCAAGGTCGGCAGCAAAATTGAACATCAAGCTCCCGACTGGCACATTCCGCGGAACATCTGGGGCTAACATAGAAGATGGCTTGGGATACTCTTCGCTCGACCACCTATCAGACCGGTGCGGTTCAAGGCACCTGTAGTCTTTACTCAGCGCGTTCGTCTGCGATCAGAGATGCCTCCTCATTTGGAGATGCCTGTCCTTAGCCACCTAACGAACTTGAGGATTGTTTGTTCTTGAATGGTTTGATATGTCCCTTCGTGCAATGACTTACTCCGACAGGACTCCTGTCTAGATCTGGCGCCCAGAGGGCCACAGAAACAGCAACCTACCTACCCTGTTCTGGAACCATGCACGTATATTCTGACACGGATCTATACATACCATAATCTCCCTGTAGGGAGGCGCATATATCAATGGGGATGTCATACATTTTTGTGGGTGCATCGGCCACAAATTCAGTTCTGCTCCCATGGCTTTGTAATTCACTTGGATTTTTCTGAGGCCGGAATCAGAAATCCGAACTAATTTGGAGAATTCGGGCGAAGGCCAGAAAAAAAAAACCGGACAAAAATACTCCTAAACTTGAAAATTTGATTCTAGGATGTTATAGAAATATTCCGGGGTCCCGTGACAGGAGGGCCGTGACCGAAGTCGAATTTAGCAACTATTGCGCCAACGCATTTTAACTTGTTCGTGTTCCACATCCATCAAGTAGGGGGGCACAGCTGAATGCCCGATAGTTGTCTAACTCCCACCGGCCACCACAAAATCTGACTCCGGGGCTCTTGGATCAACGCATGGCATTGAATTTCGTATAAGATAGTATCACTGCCTTTGGTGGGATCCGACCAAGGCGTCATTCATCATAATGTATTTCATTTCAAAATAAAACTAGACCTATTTTGGTGGAGGTGATTATTGCATCATACGGGCTTCAGTTTGTGGAGAAAGGGGGGTCAAATCCACTGGTCTTTACCGAAATGGTGAGATTTTTTGTGCTCAAAATCTTACAATCGTTCATGACTCGTTTAGCGGATAGCGTGCCGATGTTCGTATATATACATATATCAATGCATTGGACCTCTGCCGGGGACTGTTGCTCGGTCTAGGTGACACGGCACGCCCTTCTCGCAACACAATGTGTATCTGGTGGACTCACGTTCCGTATGCCTTCATTTTGTGTCATTACTTATATAGAATCTTTGAACAAATCTGTTCGATTCGTAGCTTCTTCATTGAATACATTTTCGCAAAAAGCTACCTTGAGATGCACTTTGTGCCATATGCAGGAGGTAGTCTATGTAACTATCCTAGGATCGCACAATGTCATCACTAATGAATGCGCAAAAAAGATTCCATCATCTTCGAGGACCACGGGGACGAGAAGAGCCAACATGAGACCTAGACTCAGAGGAGATGTGGACCTCATCTTCGTCAAGCAGCAAGTCAGCAGAAGATGATTCAGGGTTCGGCCAAGGCGTCACCTCGGGCATTCTAGGCCAAGAGACCGGTACATCACCATTAAGATGACCAAGGAGGTTAAGCAGCCGGCCGTGCAGTCTATAAGCCTCCGCAGCGGCCTGGGCAGCATCCTGTATAGGTGCTGATCCGACATACTCATCCACGAAGTCAAAAATCTCCTGGGCATGCGCCGCGCTGGTAGCCAGACCTGACACTTCCCAAAATTCCATATCGTCCTGGTGGGCATCACGAGCTAGTCGAAGGTCATATGCGATGTTGAGGACCTGTGACCGGTACTGTGCTTCTGTCATCTCCAGATGAACATGGAGGGCAGAGATAGAAGCATGGAGAGTGGCGACGCTACGGAAGCGCTCCGCGATATCTGAAAGAATAGAAGGTTAATGGATTGGGATAATTCGTGATTGGGGTGGTACTTGCATGTTTCACTGGACAATGCGACGTACCGAGCTGCTTCAGCCTGATATTGGAAGGAGGGAGCAGGGACAGCGAAAGTACAATATCCAACTTTCTTCTTATCGCACTCGATACACCGAGCCTTCCCAGGAACACGTTTGCATGTACAACCGCACCGGATGCAGTTCAAACATTTGAATTTACCTGCGGCACCCTAGTGAGAGGTAAGCAAGACTCGGATATTTGAATATATGGGCGTACCAAAACACCCTGATTAGGGATGGTAAAAATGGACGGAACCAATCCTAGAATTGCAGCAGAGGCCTCGCGACCATGCGGGTTAGGGGGTCGAGCCTTAGTACGATTACGGCGACGCAGGTCTGGGAAGGGAATTAAGAGGGGGAGTAGGGAAGAGGATGGATATACTCACAAGGTTCCTTCCCATCCATGCGCGAATTGTCTGGCTTGTCGGTATGAACCATGGTAGAACTGACTTTACCCTTCAACAAAGCTGCTGACTTGAGGTATGGATCCTGCTCATCTGTAGCTTGATGTCGGCGTCTCAAAGTCTGACGCGGCGGTTGTATTTCACCATTATGGACGGGTGCTGAAAGAGTGCGGGAGGTGAGCGGATGTGGTGGGATCTCCACCGAATCGAACTGACAGGGAAAATCTCCCAAGCATACACGTTTTGGTTTAGGAAGAACTACCCTGGCACGTATCGCCTTTTGTGAAGTAGTGCTCTCTTCAACTTGAGACTCAAGTGTGTGGCGTGGAGATGCCGGACGCTTCGGAGGACGTGACAAATTCGTAGGACCTGAGGAGGATGAATTAGGAGGATTTAGTGCGCAACAACATCACGATGACGGCGACAGACCACTGGAGTTGGCAATGCGCCTAGGATCTACAGATTGAGGGGGATCCGATGACAAGAATATCTGAGCTTCTACAGACGGAGGGGTTGAAGAAGTACGAGAATGATCATTGGGGTTGTGAGGGAACTGTACTTCGAGGTCTTGGGAATTCGGTGTCTGCAGAAATATCGAGTTTGGCAAGGTCTGTGGGCTTGCTATTGTGGTATAAAGGAAACGACGGCGGTCTACAAAAAATTAGCATAGGAGGAGAGATGACATATGACAGGTTACACACGGGAACGAAGGATGGTCAGTTCTGCACGTAACAATGTCTCCTCGCCCTTGCTATCAGCCAAGGTTGCCTCGAAGGCACCCGTTGGTTCACCACGACCTGAGCGGTCCGCAACAAGGGCTGTGAGGTGCCGAATATCGGCTGAGATATCCTCCAGGGCAAGTTCAGCTTCTCGCACGCAATCATCAAGGGTGGGGCAGGACATGAATGAAAAATAGGTGCCAGTAGCTGCTTCTGTCTTTTGGTTGGTTTAATAGAGCCTCACCGGCTCTCAGGTGCGCTGTCCGTATCTCGTAAAGTTGAGGTTAATTGGGCAGTGTACACAAGGCAATTGCAAAATGGAAGTGTCCACTCGGTCTGATGTTCTTTGGGTGGACGTGATTGGACGATCGTAAGAGGCATCCAGGAACGTTCAAGCTGGGTGGATCTGTCGCTTCTGCCGAGGTCTGCGCCAACCGCGACATGGTGGCAGGAGAAACGAATAGGCGTGCAGACAAGATTCTGCCTGACTCGTTAAGGATGTAGGAGATGATGAAAAGCTGGAATGGGTGCGCAGCTTCTGAGATGGGAAGAGAAGCTACAGAGTTTATCAGAAAACAACAGCAACTAAGGCGGGAGCAGAATATTTCTTGCCAAGCCTGGAATGGAAACGAATACAGCGGGCAGTTGATTCAAGACTCTGAAATTGTTAAGGAACATCCATTACTGAATATGCTGATCCTTGAGAAGAAACCCAAACTGCGGTAAGAATGCATCGAGTTCAAGCCCCAGCGTATGGTGTCTCAGATGGATTGGATGAACTAGCGTGAGGAAGTGGGGGAGGAACGTGGTCTCATATCCTGCCAGTGAAATGTTTGTCTGGTCTGTTACGGTATGCTGGTGATAGTCCTAGGATGAGGTGCGTGACGACTTGCGGGAACAGGGAGGCTGAAAAGCATCGGACAAGAGAACGGGATCATACTTGAAGCTACTGAACAGAGCTACTGCGAAGGCATAGTCATCTCTAGGAGTTATAGCAACAAGCTCAAGCAACGGTGTGCCAGTCGCCGACTCGACGGCCAAAAGTCGGACCGACTTTATGACGTACCCATCATTGGCTCCCTGACTCGCTTGCATGTTTCCTATCGGTCACGCTGACTTCCATTGACTTTCCTAGGCTGAAGTCGCCGAGTCGACTCGGTACGAGGTCGTCGACTGGCACACCACTGAGGTCAAGACATAAAATAACTGAAGATTTAGACTTCATTGATAATATAAGGCTTGAACAACGGCTCACCCCGGGCATTTCACGTAGTTTACAGGGCTGCGCAGCTGACAGTATAGCCAGTAAACCTCAGCTGTCGAGGCCTGACATGATATGCCAATCCTCAGATTTGAGTATCCCGTGAGTGTATTATGCACATAGCCGGGCCCAAGCCCTCATTCCACTAAACAGAATTTATGTAGGGAGATACAAGCGCGGAGAGTGGTAACGTTGCAAAGACACTATGATCCCTAAATAATAAATTGAGTAGGTAACTTTGAACGAAGAAACCTATCAATTTATTAGATTACTTTAGTTTGGTACTAAAAGGAAGGAGTAGGGACTACGAGAACGCAACAGCTGACCCTCTTGTCCTCGTGTGCGGCGGGTATGATACCGGCACTTGAGACCACCCACGGCGCCCGAGTGAGATGAGTAAGGATGGCCATCCAAAGTCACACAAAGAGCACGTACCAAGTCATCTTGACTCAAATCAATAGAAACAGACGGAACATATTTTAGGGTTGCTCGGAAACATATTCTTTAGCATGAGGCTGGCGGGAAACTCGAGAGAGGGTCAGAGGGCAAATTCTCCTTCACTCGAGGCTGGAGTCGATGTTCTTGACAAGCTCTAGATCCCAAGCACTGCACAGCAAAGATAGATGGATAAAGACGACTAAAATGTCTCTCAACCCGAGCAGACGTGATGCGATACACGTGGTGTGACATTCCGCGTCTACCATCGTCACAATGTTAGCTTAAACTCGATCATCCTGGAGAGTGAGGAACTGTGTGAGTAGAACAATCATACTTGGATCAGCAGATGGAGTATAATATACAAGTGGATAACCATGGATTGCATACCTTCCATCCCTATCGGAATGCGAGAGACTAAAATGATACCGAATTCATAAGATAAAGTGAAAAAAATAAGACAAGTAGCGGCGGCGGCGGAATTATCGGCGCTAGCGGAGGATAATATAGGGCCACTGAATTGAGATGTTGTACCCATAGTATTTCTGAAGCGACAATTGCGACCATGCAAGGGTGCTATTTCAGTCTGGTCTGACTTGTATGCTGCACCAACGTGGACTTTATTCACGTTGGTGCCGCGCACACTATATAGTCCCCGCGCGAAATCTAATGCAACGCGCTGAAAATAGATTATATTTTGCTTTTTTTTTTTTTTTGGTCAATTAACGCGCTGAACGTCCTGAGCGCGCTGAATACAAATGCAACATTAGCACGCTGAATGTTTCGAGCGCGCTGCATACACATAATAAGCGCCAGAGCTCTCGCGCGCGCTGAATACATCTCTTAAGCGCCAGAGCTCTGGCGCGCGCTGAACGTCTCGAGCACGCTGAATATAATACATTATGTGCTCAAACATTGTTTTTTTTTTTCCTGACAAATGACGCCGTTGATTAACAAAAAAAAACTAGTAATTGACTACCCCCTCCTCGAGACACGTCTAAACCTTGAGACGTTAAGTGGGGTACGCAGGAGGTCTCAAGTTGTGGCGTACCTGTGCCATTCTCCTCTCCTTCCTCCTCCATACACATCTGCCAAACCAGGCCTCTCCTTTCACTCGAACGCTCCCGTATTGCTGGAAGACCCTGGAGAAGTCCAACCCATTGCGAGACACGTTGATGCCATAGAATGGCACATCTGATTGATTTTCAGGCATTGGCGCATGGAAGGTCGCGACGTTGTTATTGAAACGGTCGAAAAGTCGAACCGTGGAGTGTACGCCGGAGTCGGAATTAGAGACGTGATCGAGATTTCTGTGTCCTTATATTAGCAATTGACGGACTGATAAGGTGAGCAAACTTACACTATAACACCGGCGATCGGTCCCTCGATGTTTCGGTAGCTTAGGTCCCGGATGAGTTGGGGCCAGATTTTTCGTAGTGTAGCTCGAATCCGTCGGCCTTCCCCCTGCGTCACATCACCCTTATTAATCCCGTCCAAGTATAGTACCACGGACGATTGCTTGAAGAGTGTATCTCCGGTGTACATGAGGGTGGTTGTGGGTGAAGTTATGATAGAGTTGTGGTTGTGATTCATTAGTAGCAACACCAAATAAAAGGCGCAGCATTCACCAAACGTTGGGTACATACCTATATCGCTCAATGATACATCTAAACATAACAATATATTGGAATCAGAGGGGCTTTGACAGGGTGTTCGGTTAGCCTAATTTGATAAGTCGTTATCCATGAAGGGCCATGACTATGGCTCAGGGATTGGTACGCCAGTAGAAGGACCCTCAGCCCTCCCTGCTTGGGGACCTGGATGAGAACTGAGCTAAATGGAGATGAGGTTTGAGGGGGGGTTGGGGTCGGGGGTACCAATGAGACTGGGGACGAGGACTGGGTGGTGGAGGATTGAGTGGGTTAAAATGAGGATTGAGTTGAGGGTGTTAATGGAAAAGAGGGTTGAGCAAAGAGAATGTAGGAACGATTAGGTATAGAGGGTGCCAGCAACCTGCAATAAAAACAATAATATGACTCTTATATATAAATCAACCATCCCACCTGTCGGAAAGCGTTGTTATGTGTATATTGAAAGTATTGAACAAATATCAATGTAAATAACTGAATAATTCATCAGGCGGCAGGGTGGACAGTGATCAAAAAGACACATACCGTGGATATACGATACCAGATGCGAATGCCAAGGAACAGGAACGGAATCATGAACGGCCAATTTCATCATCTAAAAACTTTCTCGATAGCTCTTCCAACCATTTCTTCGCCTGTCTGCTGTCCTTGAAGCCACGGAGTCGATCCCGCCACTTTGTCATACCTAAGGGATCATGCAGTTTGCCATCAGCGCTCTCGTTCAAAATTGTATTGTTGTGTTTTCTCCATTCATGTTCATTACGAGGTGTCCATCGACCAAAATCTTCACCGCTACCTTCAAAACCCAATGGATACCATGATAACTTTGCTATATCCATGCCCACGCCTACGTGTTTGGATTAGTCTTCTGATGACCTGTTCCTACTAAAACTCACCAGTGAACATCCTGTAAACTCCACACAGCAACTCCAGGTCGTTATCCGTCAGGTCATCATCGATGTACTCGATACCGTTATTATCGACTACGCTGAACATCTCATTTGTAGTCTTGCGGATGCCCCAGGGACCTCTGAGCGCCTCTGAAAGGCTGATGTATTGGGAAGCGATACGCCACACATACCCTCCTTGAAGTAGAGCAGCACGAGAATGTCGAAAGGAAAAAAACGACTGGCATTGCTTTTCATAGAAGTCGTGGTCCTTCTTGTTGAAAATGTGGCCAGACAACCTCATGGGAATCATCGTTGCGGTAAGCCTCTCGATGGGAGCTTGGCCAAGGGTATTGCGACGTTGAAGCGTACGAAAACGAATACCGTTCTGTATGAGCTCCCAAGCCAACTCTTCCTCAGACAGATTTTGATCAAGACGACAAACGTATAGTGCCACTGCCGCAGACATAACTGTCAACTTCCACGGGACTGTACTCGAGGTTCCAGAGTCAAACATATAGAGTGTCTCTGTTCCATTCCTCACCATCCTGATGGAGGTGAGACGTTTGGAAAAACACAATGCTTGCCTATTATCCACGGATAAGTCCCAGTATTCCGGAGAGGGTTTCTTGTCGAGTTTGGCTACAAAAGATTGAAAGAATACCGCACACAGCTTGCCAATTGGTGTTTTAAAAAAATCATTCGACGATTTGATACCATGTGTTCCGATGTTACGGCCGAAACGATTTCGATCGTGAGTCCATTACAGGAACTAGGAATATCACTAGTTAGGCCGTTAGTAACCTCAAAGAACCCTCGCTAGGAGTGATATAGTACCTAGCTATGAACCTCGCTAGAGAGACCGGTCATTAGTACCCTTTACCGGAAAAGTGTACGGTATCGAGGAGTAATACTACTAGCTTTGGACGAACATACCCTTAGCTACAGGTCCATCTAGCGAGCGGAGCCTCGCTAGCACGTTCGAAGTGTCTCGCTACGACTATCAATAGCGCCCCGGATCAGTAGATCAACGGATCACTAAGGCGAATGGGCCCTGAGGTCTAGCGACGCAACCCTATTCACCCAAAACGGTTAGCGACGTCAGTCTATTTAGAATAATACAACTCCTCAAAGACCGGTTCGCGATATAGCATTCTAGCTACGGCTCAAGCCTAGCGATTAGTCAGCGCACAGCCGCGCTAGTTAGCCCCCCAGAATTGAACCAAGACACACGTTGGAAGGGCCAGCTAGCGAGGAGATACCTTGCAAGCAATTGGGCTTGCAAGGCACTGCAAACCGTCCCAAGTACCAATA
>QFDT01000521.1:0-11400 GCA_003315915.1 Macrolepiota dolichaula | reverse complement strand
TTCTACAAATTGATATTGATGGGGTTGCAGCCCAAAGCAACGAGACCGTTCTGCAAAACGGTTAGCTCCTCATTCGATAATATTAATTACCAGATAGATGACTCACAAAGTTGTTGTTGCTGCAGCAGACGGGTTGAGCAGTGCTAAATTCACCATCAATACACGGCTCGAGAATATTAACTGTCGATATTTACCAAGAGTTTCCTCCAACGCCGATAACATTGAGAGGGCTACAGCTCACTGTTCAAAAGAGGGTGAGTTTGTATCGTTGGTAGTCAGATGGGGTGAGGAACTCACAGCCAATGAGACCTGTGATGGAACCGAGGCTGATACCAAGAAGCCCACTGAGGAGAGAAGTGACCGGGTCGGAGGTCTGGGTTGTATGATCAGCCCCCCATTGAACAGGCTAGCAACATGATCGGCTTGCGTACCGACTGAGTACTGTTGCAGCAGAGCTGGCTGCCTGTGTTGCAGCTTCCACCATCATTACGGGCTTGAGGGATGGCAGATGCAAAAGCGGCGACGGGGAGAGTAAGAGCGAGGATAGCAGAGAAACGCATTGTTTGAGAGAGGCTTTGTAGAGTTGTTGGAGATTGGATTCTGCTGTTTTGTGCTGGCTCCTGCTGGTTTTATACCGTTCTGCTGGCGTCATTTAATCTATGGGAATTCACTGTCTCAGTGGATCTGTCGTATGTAGATTGCAGCGCCCTACCTCGGCCACTCATGGAATGTGGTCCCTGGCACTTCAGGATTGCGACTACCAGGAATATTTCTGATGAGTGATGTTCTTTCATTTCGTCTTCAGGGGAATTCTAGTAATTGTCTGTTGAATGGTGTGCGGTGTGACAGTCTTCAGGTAAGCAAGCTCTTCAATTTGTTTGTTAAAATGACTAGTGAATGTGTGCGTGCGAATATGCCAATCATCTCGATCACTGAAGAGGCCGTAATCTGACAATGGTCGTCAGTCATTGAAAATGAATTATTTGTAGAGAACTTGGGCGCAGTGGATGCGCGTCAGGGCTACTTCCTCTCTGTGGCCGCTGGTTGTGCCGTTGCGGTGTCCCGTCTGTTTGCTTGTCCCATCGAAGAACGCAAGTTGGTGTAATTTAATGAAGAAGTGGTATGCGGTAATCGCGCTCTCCTGCATCGGTACATTCATTCATAGCTGCTTCGATTGAGATTGGGCCTTGAGGACTCAACCTGGAAAATGATCATCCAGCTTGTCATCTATCAATCAAGGAGTCAACTCAAAGAAACGGTCTTTCGAGAATGGCGTGTGACGTTTCATGTTCGTATTTAAGCATTGGAACCTCGAGTCTTGAGCCAACGCCTTAACAAAAAGGGTCTTGAAATGATTCCGATGTGTTCCATAAGATTCCCTCAGCTAATCTTTGAACACAAGATTGTCCATATGCTCCGACATCCTTCCCATGTGATATATTCCCTGCTTGTCGCTTGTCAGCACATATTGGTTTCCGAGATCAGCCCCTGAGCTATCCATGCCGAAACTGTTCCTAATACATACCCGCTTGTTCTACGTGCAAAATGCCTATCAACTTGTGCACGAATACTTTTTTCACCTTTTGTCTGGATAGGTCCGAGTAAGTCGTAGGGAAGCCTTGCCATGACTGGGAAAGACGACTCATATAACGCTTCACGAGTACTATCACATAATTCACTCTCAATCCCCACACCAATGAGCACAACACGTCTGCAATCAAACATCCACACACAAACAAAAACTAGAAATCAGGTATCTACGAATATCCATTCTCTACGTTCCTTATAAAGCATCATCTTTGGAACACTATTTACAGCCCGAGGTTGATGGGGCTGCAGCCCAACGCAAGGAGACCATTCTAACAGATGGTAAGCTCTCGTTGTCTATAGTGACCGGTAAATAACTTACAAAGCTGTTGTCGGTGCAGCACACTGGTTGCGCAGTGCTATGTTCACCCTCAGCATACGGTACATATGTTCTAAGCCATAGAACTTACCAAGAGTTCCCTCCGAGGCCGCCAACAGTGAGAGGACTGCAGGTCACTGAATCGTGTAAGCTAAGTTTGTTAATAATACAATATGTCAAAATACGTACATCCAACAAGACCGGTGATGGGCCCAAGGACGATACCGAGGAGCCCAAGCAAGCTGGAAGTCGTCGGGTCGGACGCCTATATCACCGTTCATTGTCAAGTGAATGCTGAGAGTGCGAGCGGCATTGTTCGACATACCGATTGGACGCTGTTGCAGCAGAGGGTGCTGCCCGTGTTGCAGCTTCCGCCATCATCACGAGGGATGGCAGATGCAATGGCAATGGCAGGGAGAGCGAGAGCGAGGATAGCAGAGGAGCGCATAGTTATTTAGACTGAGAGTTGTTGCTTTGAGTCTGGCTTGACTTGCAAAATAGTCCTTGCTTTTATACCGTCCTGACATTCGTACTCCCGCCTAATGTGTTTCTCCGGGTATGTATAGTTATCTTTGTTTTGTATCATGTGTAAACAATCGTCCACCCTTGAGTCTATACACTCATGTTGTCCAGTATGATCCACGAGATATTTTAGGAATGTAGTCCCACGTTGGATTGTTGTAGGAACATGCACTTTAATATGGTCTCGCAGGACAATTCAAATCAAGGCCGACTCACCACCGAGGCTATCCGTTGTGATTGAGTTAATCAATAGTTGCTTCGATCAAAGAGCACTTGATACACCGGGTCCGATGTTCTCTGTCAGGAACATACACCAAAGATTAACCGATTTGTCAATAATTTACAAATGCATGAGAATACTCGCCAATCAACTACGGAGGAATTATTGTGCCGCACACCGTGCGATTTTAATGATATTGAATTGCATTCCTCTGAGAGAAAACCGAGTCTGTGGGTTGTGGGAATATACACACAAGTTGACACATTTCGGAAAGCGGTGGAAAAGTGGGCTCTGTCATTTACTCGAGATGCAAGTCATGCTAACACACGTAGATAACTGTTGAATTCCAACACTAAGCGTTTATACCTTTACCGATCACGCAATCGGACTTGGCTGACACCTGGCATCCTTGCGTAACCTGGTTATCTGAGCTCGACTTCAATACCGTCGTCAGTCGGTGGTGAAGCAGCGGAGGAACTTTTGAGGTTTATCCGGCAGATCCGACATGGGACATCATGAAGCTGTTGTCCTTGTACATGCTTATTCTAACATACAGGTTAACCAGCGAGATAAAAACACCCCAGTTCTCCAGCTATTATATCCCTGGTAATTCACACACAACTATTTACTACAAACGATTGAATGCGAGCGTGTCACAAAGGCTGAACACACGGCAGAACAAGAATCCAGAGTTCACCAGGAACATGGAAGTGGAACCAGTAAGTTACACAACACAAACAACATCCTTCTATCGTAATCTGCGGCATGGACCACGAGGAGCCGCAATGCGGTCGGCAATATATCCCAAGGAATTTCAGAAAGGATTGGAGTATACAGCGCATCAAGACTATCAAATTGGTTTTGTCCTCTGTCGGACGACGACGTGAATTCGATAACCTCGAGAATAATCTTTATTCGGGAGATAGGGTCAACACAATCCGGGTCCCCAGTGAATGGAATGATGGTGGACGGGAAGATGAACAGACCTAACAATCAAGTGGCTATGGCTGTTAATACTGCCTCGGATGGCCACTGTTGTAACGAAGCAGGTATACATGGTCTGTACTTCTCCTGAATGTTGGCGAAGCGGTCCTACAAATAGATTTCGACATCGTGGCAGGCCTGATCCGAATCAATAAGCAGTTGAATGTCTTTGTAGGTCTGCTGCGGTTTTCCTTCTGAGAATGTATCTTGGGACAGCTGGCGACGAACCAGATGAGGGGAGAGGTTGGGTATTGGAGCGTGAATGTTCCAATGAGCACAATGATCTCGTGCTGTGCCCCTTCGCCATTACGCTCATCCAGTCCATCGAGGAGTATCAAACTTGTATCGTGAATTGCGGTCGAGGTTGCGCATCCAAGATTCGACGGTGTGGGTTATATCTCGTCTCGTCTCGTCTTTGGCTGACAGCTTGGACGATGATCTGATGAACTAGATTCTGCTCCAACTATGACACACCCTGCGAGTTACCCCATCGCTAGTTTGTATTTGTCGATGAGTGTACTCCGGGAATAAGTATGATGGAGGTACATTGAATACAGTGGATATGCTGAGGAGTGTTCGATCGAAACAAGCCCGAATTTTGGGCTAGAGAGATGCTCCGGTTGAGCATTAATATTCTTGACAAGATTATGCTATGAAAACCGGATATGCGACAGGACAAGATTTTATCGGTTACACCTTGTCGAAGAATACCTTAGGGGGATCAGAGCACGAAACTGGTGTAGTTACCCTGGCAAGCGACCTCGTCACATTTTGCTTGCCTTCTCGAAAATCTCACTATTCCAAATGGTGTGGGCAATGTACGATTACTCGGGCCATTTATTCATAATTGGCCAAATACAGACGCATAATCACTTTCAAAATACATTCTCGATTCTGTTTCTACAAATTGATATTGATGGGGTTGCAGCCCAAAGCAACGAGACCGCTCTGCAATACGGTTAGCTCCTCATTCGATAAGATTAATTACCAGATAGATGACGCACAAAGTTGTTGTTGCTGCAGCAGACGGGTTGAGCAGTGCTGAATTCACCATCAATACACGACTCTAGAATATTAATTGCCGATATTTACCAAGAGTTTCCTCCAACGCCAATAACATTGAGAGGGCTACAGTTCACTGTTCAAAGAAAGTGAGTTTGTATCGTTGGTAGTCAGATGTAACGAGGAACTCACAGCCGACGAGACCCGTGATGGATCCGAGGCTGATACCGAGAAGCCCAGTGAGGAGAGAAGTGACCGGGTCGGAAGTCTAGATTATATTGTCAACTAGGTATTGAACAGGCTGGTGGCACGATCGGCTTGCATACCGACTGAGTACTGTTGCAGCAGAGCTGGCTGCCTGTGTTGCAATTTCCACCACCATCACGGGCCTCAGGGATGGCAGATGCAAAAGCAACGACGGGGAGAGTAAGAGCGAGGATAGCAGAGAAACGCATTGTTTGAGAGAGGCTTTGTAGAGTTGTTGGAGATTGGATTCTGCTGTTTTGTGCTGGCTCCTGCTGGTTTTATACCGTTCTGCTGGCGTCATTTAATCTATGGGAATTCACTGTCTCAGTGGATCTGTCGTATGTAGATTGCAGCGCCCTACCTCGGCCACTCATGGAATGTGGTCCCTGGCACTTCAGGATTGCGACCACCAGGAATATTTCTGATGAGTGATGTTCTTTCATTTCGTCTTCAGGGGAATTCTAGTAATTTTCTGTTGAATGGTGTGCGGTGTGACAGTCTTCAGGTAAGCAAGCTCTTCAATTTGTTTGTTAAAATGACTAGTGAATGTATGCGTGAGAATATGCCAATCATGTCGATCATTGATAGCGGCCGTAACCCAACAATGACCGTCGCTCATTTAAAATGGATTGTTTGTAGGGGACCTGGGCGCAATGGATGCACGTCAGGGCTACTTCCTCTCTGTGGCCGCGCTCATGTTATCATTGTGGTGTCCATCCATCCGCTTATCCAATGAAAGAGCTCTACTCTTCCTTAACCCGCCAGGACTGAATATATTGCGTGAGACCTATGAGTGGTGTCCTTTTGGCACCTCAACGTCTCGAAGTAATCACCTATGAGGAAGGTCTTGTCTTGGGTTCGAATCCAAGACCTCATACTTTTGCGTGTACTTTCTACCTTATACTCTCGGGGACAGCCAGACTGAACCGTGAAGGGCGCTGGTTGCAGTGGTTCCCGCACACAAATAGACGGATGAAAAAGTCCTGATCTCACGGATCGGACAGTGTGCCGGCCTCTCGTCATATCGAGGGGTCCAATGAGGGAGGATGCCCCTGGCATAGCCCCAATTACATACCTACCACTACGGGGTCCCGAAGGCACCGGCATACAGCCCGGTCCTGTATATCATTACATGGTCATACTCCCCCGGTGACACTCTGAGCTAGGTAGTCTAGCTCTATCAGGCATAGGAATACACAAGACGGGTTAGGGCAGCGGTAAGCCCATGAGCCCCTTCGCAAGGGCGAAACCCGCACAAGTCCCCTCATCTTGAACGTAGTGCATTGGTTACTCATTTACTGTCATACTTGACTGTCATCCAGTGACACACTATCAACGGTATGAATCCTGGTGTTGTTGGGACCCGTGCCCCTGGTCATTGTACATATTTACGAAATTAGAACGCTTGTGCCCCAGCAATTTGAACAGGTCAGGGCTTAAAAAAAGAAGTATCTCATTGTCCAAGACAACGAGAGCCCAGCGTGCGTCGGTGAACTTCACTGACAAAGGTTACAGTGTATCTCATCATCATACCCGCTCAACCAACCGATTGATTGGAGGAAATAGCAGTGGCGAAAGGTTGGACAGCCATCATACTAGACGGGTTGAGTGCCAGAGAGAACAGGGCCACTATGGACCCACCTATTCTCTGACAGCCGAGCGGCGCGCAATTTGAACAAAAATGTCACTCAGAAATTCTGCAATGATTGGCCAAAGTAAACACGACTGATTAAATGAATATTTCTATGATAAGGCAACTTGACTTAAGGACCGCACAACTGTAATACGACTATAGCCGTACATGTCAAGTATCAAAATCCGGATTAAGTAATCGTAATCCAGGGTTTTATGCCTGCAATACCTCATTTCAAAACCCTTTTTGTTAACAAGTTGGCTCAAGAGTCGAGGTTTCAATGGTTAGATAACGTCTCATGCCATTCTCGAAAGACCATTTCTTTGAGTTGACTCCTTGATTGATAGATGACAAGCTGGATGATCATTTTCCAGGTGGAGTACCCAAGGCCCAATCTCGATCGAAGCAGCTATGAATGAACGTACCTATGCAGGAGAACACAATTGCCGCATACCACTTTATCATTAAATTTACACTAACTTGCGTTCTTCGATGGGACAAGCAAACAGACGGGACACCACAACGGCACAACCAGCGGCCACAGAGAGGAAGTAGCCCTGACGCGCATCCACTGCGCCCAGGTTCTCTACAAATAATTCATTTTCAATGACCGACAACCATTGTCAGATTACGACCTCTTCAGTGATTGAGATGATCGGCATATTCGCACACATACATTCACTGCTAATTTTAACAAACAAATTGAAGAGCTTGCTCACCTGAAGACTGTCACCGCACACCATTTCAACAGCAAACTAGACACCCCCCGAAGACAAAATGGAAGCACATTACTCATCGGAAATATTATTGGTGGTCACATTCCCGAAATGCCAGGGACCACGTTCCACGAGTGGCCGAGGGAAGGGCGCTGCAATCTACATACGACAGATCCACTGAGACAGTGAATTCCCATAGATCGAATGACACCAGCAGAACGGTATAAAACCAGCAGGAGCCAGCGCAAAACAGCAGAATCCAGTCACCAACAACTCTACAAAGCCTCTCTCAAACAATGCGTTTCTCTGCTATCCTCGCTCTTACTCTCCCCGTCGTTGCTTTTGCATCTGCCATCCCTCAAGCCCGTGATGGTGGTGGAAGCTGCAACACAGGCACCCAGCTCTGCTGCAACAGTACTCAGTCGGTACGCAAGCCGATCATGTCGCTAGCCTGTTTAATACATAGCTGACAATACAATCTAGACTTCCGACCCGGTCACTTCTCTCCTCGCTGGGCTTCTCGGTATCAGCCTCGGGTCCATCACAGGTCTCGTCGGCTGTGAGTTTCTCGTTACGTCTGACTACCAACGATACAAACTCACATTCTTTTGAACAGTGAACTGCAGCCCTCTCAGTGTTATTGGCGTTGGAGGAAACTCCTGGTAAATATCGACAGTTAATGTTCTCGAGTCATGTATTGATGGTGAATTTAGCACTGCTCAACCCGTCTGCTGCAGCAACAACAACTTTGTGAGTCATCTATCTGGTAGTTAATATTATCGAATGAGGAGCTGACCGTATTGCAGAGCGGTCTCGTTGCTTTGGGCTGCAACCCCATCAATATCAATTTGTAGAAACAGAATTGAGAATGTATTTTGAAAGTGATTATGTGTCTGTATATGGCCAAATATGAATAAATGGCCCGAGTAATCCTACATCGCCCACACCGTTTGAAATAGGGAAATTTTCTAGAAGGTAAACAAAATGTGACGAGGTCGCTTGCCAGGGTAACTACACCAGTTTCGTGCTCTGATTCCCCTAAGGTATTCTTCGACAAGGTGAAACCGACAAAATCTTGTCCTGTCGTATATCCGGTTTTCATAACATAGTCTCGTCGAGAATATTAATGCTCAACCGGAGCATCTCTCTAGCCTGCTACTTTGACTTAGGACAAGTCTTCGTCCGGTGTACTCGAATCCTTTCTGAAATCCGTTGGGTATATTGCCGACCGCATTGCGACCCCTCGTGGTCCATGCCCCATGTTACGACAGACGGGTGTTGTTTGTGTTGTGTAACCCAAAGCCACAGCGCACTTCAGAAAATCTATTCCCTTCTCACTGTTCCTGAGCCCCGGAATGCGTTGACGCAAAATCTACCAGTATATCATGCCTCTTATGATTATATCCTCTCGCCGCTGGGTGTAGAAATTTTATATCATAGTACCGGGTGTGTGCGGATCACACACAGCACAACAGCTTCCATTCCCTATCGTAAACTACTAAATTCCTTGCCGAGAGTTTTGCATCAACTTGATGAAATTCGCCACTCTTCAATTTTTTGGAAGTTTGACTGTCGAATGTCCACTGGATTTGTCCGAGTGGGCTGTGACGATATGATATGTATACCGGGGGTTCGCAATTGGCGGGAGGGATGAGTGACGACCACGTGTCACGGCTGCAACCTCGGAGTAACTGTGTGCCTGCATCCGAGACATACTTAATCCACGCACAACTGCTTTTCCTTATAACGCTCACTTCCATGCTTATCTCTTATCGCTACCTTGAATGTGGTACACACGTGTTATTGACACAAGCCAGGTGTTAAACACTCTGCACAACTGATCCAACGCAGCCTGGCAGATTCCGACCTGGAGGCAACATTTCATTTACACCAAACCGCTAATCTCTGCTGCTACCTCTTACCCTCATCCTCTTTGTATCCCCGAGTCTACCCCACTCTGACCTCCTTGGCTTCTCCTCACAACAACACAATCTACTATGCTCGCATCCAAAGGCCCTATACAACCTCCATCCAAAGGTCATATACAACCCCACCATACCAATCTCCCTCGTCGTCGCCTCCGCACACGGTCTCCACCAGACTCCTCATCAATCGATAAGCAACACAAATCCGACCTTCCCTCAGAGAGCTTTCCCATCCAATCGTCAACGTTGTCCAGGCGCGAATCCGCCGACTCAACTCGGTCCACCGTATCGAGTGTTACAGACAACAATGAACACCCTTCGCCAAAGCGTGGCTCTTCCATTACTCCTCTCACGAGCCCGTCAGACGTGGTCCTCCCCACCGATGCGCTTCCAAATAAATACCCTGCGGCTTCAGCCTCAGCACCGGCACAGACATTACCAGAAACGGTTGATGGACTAGCGGTGCCATTGAGCGTTCAACATTCGTCTAAAGTCTTTCTGGATAGCTCGCAGCTGCGCCTTGGGTCCAGTGGCGCCAGAGGACACCTCGAACCACATGTCACGAACCTGCCTCGACGCCTGAGTCGCGCTCAGAAGGAAAAGGAGAAAGTGAGACGGAGGTATTTACAGGAAGTCATTGTCGGATCTGGGGTCTGGTTTGCTTTCAATTCAAGTGATGGTGGGGATGATGTTGAGGATGGGTCCGCTGATGCGCTAACGGATGAGGAGAGGAGGGATCGGGATTGGATGTGGCAGGATATCTTCGGATTTACTGGGGTTATTCGTGTTCGCGTGGGCAGGAACCACGGAGAATGCAGGACGATAAAGAACGGAGACGATAAGGAGGAATTGAGGTTGGTTATCGGTCAGGAGGAGGCCAAGTCATACGATGATATCGGTGTCTCTGCTCTTACTGACTCCCAGTTTGAGACTGCGGCCGCTTTCTTGAATGAACACCGGCGGAAGAATGACGGTAAAGGCAAGGTCCTTATCACGGTACCACCTTCGCGCCCTGCTGAGGCTCTTTCCATCGCTCTCTTCGCGTTATCACTTCCTTCGACTTCCTCATCATCATCATCATCACTCCTGAATCATGCACCGTCTTACCTCTCCCAGCTACGATTCCTCCCAGGGATTATCGAACTCGAGCAAAGCCAAGATGTTGACATTGACACCGACACACCCAACGGCGACTCAGAGACCACAGACGTCACAGGGATGGAAAGTAGTCCCAAATATTCCCTCGTACAACTCGCTCTCTGGCACCTCCATGACCTACCACTAGCCGAAATGGACGACGAGCGTGGAGGCTTGCAGATAGAATGGAGAGGGGCACTATCCCTTGATGGGATTGATAGAGTGGAGACCTTGATTGTGTCTCTATGAACATTCTTGGCGTCGCCGCGTTCCTCTACCTGGCGACCTTCGGTCCCTTTGGGACAGGATTTCTTTTCTATTCTCAGTCTGGTCGAATGATGGTTGGACATTGTTTTGGGCTTAGAAGGTGGTTCTGTTTGTAGCATTATCAATACCCGCACCATGAACTTCTAACGTATCCGTTGGTCTTTTTGTGTTTTATATTGTTCACGTCCATATTAATTTATGTTTAGTTAGCCATGTGACCGCGAACTCTAAATTTAAACTTCTGAGGGTGGCTTCTGGCTCAGTGAATGCTGTTGAGACGTGCGAAAGGATCAGCACACGACCACCATCACCCCGCTATCCCTTTCCATCTCCCCCCATGTTTTCGTCGTTCAAGTCCCATATCAATACGCTACGAAGGAAGCGGAAACAAAGGGAGGTCATTGGGCGGGGCGGTGGAAATGGCAATTCGAGGTCAGTTCGTAATGGAGTTCTATGATATTGTGGACTGACCGAGAAGCTAAGCGTCTCCGCCTTTCCCGCAAGATCCTATGATGCGATTGCGAACGGACCCTTTGCCGGTGCTAGTAACATCGTGGTGAACAACCCGGTAATGATACAAGGAGAAAGTTCGAATGAGCGATGGGGTATGTCTTTCAGTCATGCTTTCCGTGGTTGTATGCTCATGGATGTGCCCAAATAGCGATGGAATTGCTGACAGAGCATGTCATAGTCGGTGCCGAATTTAATTCATCGGAACACCGCCCAAGCTGTCACCCAGAGACGAGACGAGATATAACCCATAGTATTCAATCATGGATGCATAACCTTGCTCGCAAGTACAAGGTCTTGTGGCTCCATGGGCCTGCGGGTGTCGGCAAGTC
>QFDT01000520.1:0-15757 GCA_003315915.1 Macrolepiota dolichaula | reverse complement strand
AGCACCATTATGGTGCTTCCCCATAGTCCTATTCATTAGGACCCTGTTGCTGCTAGGACATATTTCACCACACTGTGTACCCTAGCTTTAGTATTGTTGTTAACCAGTGTGTTCTTATTGATATTGTTCGATGTTGCAAATCTGTTCCCTCAATCATCTTCACTGACGATTAGACTTACCATATAACACCTGCCTGGAAGCTTTGCGCATTGCTCAAGTTTAGGAGACAACCCCTCTGTTGTTACATTGAGAAGACCTTTGTCTTGCTCAACTCCACTTGGCGCTTACCTCATTTTCTAGTCTGGGACTACAAATCAACTGGTAGTGCTGCTGAGATGACTTCTCAGCGGCCCATCTTCTGGCACAGCTTTGGACTAGGTCCGAGCATAACAGTATACTAAAGCTCATAACCCTCCTCTCTGCTTTTCTCTCTCTTCGCCCTCCATCCTGAAAAGATAACTTCAGTGGATAACCCTCGTCCTGAAAGATAACCTCAGTGGACAACCTTCTCTATTTTTCCTATCACCAAAATCACTTCTCCAATCCCTCCTTCAGCTCCTCCTATCAGGCACACTACGTCTGGACCTTACAACCAAACCCACATCCCCAGATTCCGCCCTCCTTCTGACAAACAAGTCTCTCAATATACTGCCATCTACAAAAAAGCCCTCAACAATCTCACCTTTCGAGAATGACTACACAGCTACACATCCGGTACAGAACCTGTCATTCACATTGATGGGACAGCCTTCATACAAAGAGAACTTATTGGTATCCAACACATTGTCTGATCTCACAGAGAACATTCGACAAGTGATCCTCAATCTCCAGAGAACATCCTTCTTGACTATCAACTCATTTTCCATTACAAACTCTTCCTGTTATGGTCTCAACGACGAACCCCTTACACTGGCTATACAAGTGGCGCCTCAAACTTCTCGACATTCCGGACTATGAAGAAGTACCGGGCCAATCTACCTCTCCACATGGAACCCCTCTGCCCCCTTGGTACAAGTCCCAGTACCTCAACCACCACCTTTGCCAAGTATGGATAATTCACTGTTCATCCATATCTATTGGCACGGACTCTACAAGACTACAATCACTTGGCCCACACTCACCAGAGCCAACAACTACGGATGGAGGCAGATTGTTGGAGATACATCCTTCACCCACCTGTACCTGATGGGCTGACCCTATGACCTTCGCCAGACCAACTCCCCTGTTGATCTCTCTATCAGCCACTTCTCTACAATGTCATCACCTTCGGATCAAGAGAACTCTGATAGTATGGATTCTGTAGATCTGTCGTCTTCCATTTCACAACAAGCTTCCATTCCCAGAACGCTGTTATATTCCCTTGGGGCTATCGTGTACCATAATATCCATCCATTCCTATCAGCGCCCCGCTTGTCATGGACCCGTCACTTCTCCACCTGCGATCCCTATATTGTTTACTCAGCCACTATGTCATACTTACTCAGCCGCCGTTATAGACTCTCCAATAGGAATACCCCAGTAGTATATATACACCTAGATACTCTGCTGTATTCCTTACGCTTTACCAACTCGTTGATTCCCCTTCTCTCCTCTCTCATCGCCCTCAAGTCTTCATCACTTGTTGCAACCTGAGTTGATCACTTAGGAAGGTCGTAACAAACGCCATCTCATTCCGACGTCCCTTCCAATCCCGTCAGTAGCATTTCATCTTAGTGAGCAATGGACAAAATAGTAAAGACAGAAGTATCTTGAATTGTATAAATAATGGACTATTCTGTAGTTGAAGCTTCAGCTTCAACCTTCTTGTTTATCTCCCTCCTTTCTACACTTGTCCTATCTCTCTCTCTCTCAAATACAACTCTATCGTTGCATTCCCTTGAGTGAACTTAGCGTTCTCCTGTCTGTCAACAGCAGGAGATATTAGTCTCTGTTCAGTACTCCAGGACAACCAAGTGTTGTCAGCCGAAGGTGATTGTTGAAGTGATCCTTCAGTGTTGACTAGCTTAGTGGCCATCCTTGCGGTGCCCTCTAGGTGAACCATAACATTAGGTTGAAGCTCTTATTGGAAACCTCTGCATCCAGTAATACTCCCCACCCCTGCTTTTGCATCAAGCCTTGTTGCTGTTTCAGAAGCTAGTTGGATTGATACGCCTTGTCGCTACCTTTTCAACTCTCTTGAAGGCTCACACTACATCGCTGTCCTCAAGAGAACCGCTAGTGGTCAAACTAAATCCCAGCGTGGTATTTGACAACTCGGTCACCAGATTATTAGTATAAATCCCAGAGTGGTATCTGACAATCAGGAAACTCTACACCCCAGATTACAGAAGTAAAGCCCAGAGTGGTATTCTCAATCCAACCTCAAGAAGTAAATCCCGAGTGGTATTCTTTCAAGTCTACGTTTAGCAAAGGAACGTCACGCCTAGTTGCTGTCCACCCACTGCCAAAACATCTCATTATCAAGAACACTTCAGCCAGGAAGCGCTTGAAGAACCTCATATCTATTCCTACTCACCTCCTAATTCACCATTTCTGAAGATGCCCTTGCACAACTTCAAGAATCTGCCAGGCAATGAGCAGTTTCCCAACAACAACCACCCCCTCCTCCCAGATCCACACTCCCTTTCCGCAGAACCAACTGCCACAATCCTCAGACTGCCCACCCCTACTCCACAGAACCCGAAGCCCGTACTAGGTTACCCCAGTCACAGGAACCGTCATTACCTCACATCTCCGCACCAGTTCAGAGATCCGCATCTCAGACATCAGCCACAGATCTCCCCACAATCTCCACAGATCCCCAATCATCTCAGTCTACAAGATCACATCAACACTCTACCAGAGGAATGTCTCAACAGTCTAGTCATCTACCTCCAGCACAGGAATACAGAGATCAACCACCCCACTTTTCCAACTCAAGCGAACCGGATCAGTTCACATACAACCCCTCAACCTCACAGTCTCTCTTTGACCAGTCAGAACAAACCTTTTTGGGATCATTCCACACCTCGCCCAGACAGTCCACGACACAGCTGCAACAGTACTCAGCTAGCACCCCAACTCTGCCGCCGGTATTACCTACTTGCTCAGCTACTCAAACACCCGTTTCATCACCCACTTAGTCTCAACACACCCCCGCACCAACACCAACCATGGGATCCACAGCAACCGACCCAAAACTTCCACCTCCACCCACCTTTAATGGACACCCAGATGCCTACCGCACCTGGAAGGAACACATTCTCCTCTATGTCGCCAACACCAAGTCCCTCAGCACTCATGTGCAGAAGATCACTGCCACACTCCTCTATATGGGAGGACAGGCCAACAAATGGAGAAGAGCTTATATTGAGTCCCATAAAGACGCCAATGGAAATTTTGACACACAGCAGACATGGTCCGATTTCATCAAGGAACTTGACTGCTCATTTGTATCCACCCAGAGGCATCTTATTGCCATCGACCAGCTCAGAACAATTTGCCAGAATGGTCAACCCGTGGATGAATACATCAATCAATTTAAGAACCTCGCCACCGATGCAAACATCACGGCTGATGACACAAAGATCATCTTCTTCCAGCTTGGATTGGACCTGTATTTTGCACAAAGAGTTATCTCCCAAAACCCAGGCTCCGATATCACAGCTTGGTACAATGCCGCGCAAAATGCAGAAGCAATGGCTCTCTTGGAACAAGGCTACTACTCTAACAGAGCTAGAGCAAATCCCTGACCTGTCTACCAGAAGAAGAAACATTGCCCTTTTTCACATAAAGGCCACTATTTCCCAACTTACACGCCGAGTGCAAGCTCTCACACTACCAAAGATCCCTATGCAATGGATGTTGACACACTTCAGCAGACCCTCAACAACATCAGGTTCGACTCACCAAACACCAGATTGGACCCCTTGCAACTGGACTCCTACGCATATGACAAAACCAATGAAAAGACCTCAGACAATGAGGAAGATCCAAACTCTCCACTCTACACCGCTGATGAAGTTAAATCAGCGCTCCAGGAGCATCTCAATGCCCTACTCCCTCCACGCCTCCAGCAAGCCTACAAGAAACGGCTCTGCTTTAACTGCTTCAGGCCAGGACACACAGCCAAGATATGCAAGGAACCCAAGACGCCCCGAAAACCCTCCTTTCCTCACCAGGCCAGTGCCCAAAATGAGAAAGGAAAGAACCAAAGATTCGCCAGTCAAGCCCAATGAATCAACCATATCATCAACAAACTCATAGAAGATAAAGTTGAAGGTCTACTTGACTTTGCAGATGAATCTCCAAATGAGGAGATCATAAAGGATTTTGCCTAAAGAGGCTAACATCTGCGTCTAGACCTCAGAATCTGCCCGAATTGGACAATGTACTATATATGGACAAGGATAAGGACATTTTTCACTTTCGCTCTCACTCCTCTTCCCAAAAATCAGTTAACCAAATGTCTCTTAACCAACAGAACAATATTATTTTCTTGCAAACCACTGTCCACCTACCCAATTCAAAAACTGCAAAACATCTCACTCTACTCAATTCCGGAGCCGCAGGAATCTATATCAATCACTCTCTTGTAACCCAATGGAATCTCCCCACTACACCCCTGGATCATCCAATCACAATCATTAATGCCGACGGATCAACTAATAATCAAGGGAAGGCCACACATGCTGCAACCCTTAACGTAACCATTGATGGAAAGTGCATGCTCCTCAAACCAAAAATAATCAGTTTAGGAGAACCCCAGATTATTTTAGAAATGCCCTGGTTAGCCCACTTCAATCCGGATGTCAATTGGCAAAAACGCACAGTGAAATGGAGAAACCCTATCCAAGACAACAGCAGGATCCGCTCCCTTGTCTACTCCATGACGGAACAACCCACCTCTGTCAAGCAAGTCTCCAGAGTACTCAAACTTGAACCTACCTTGTTTGAAGAAATCAATTTCAAGGCTAATGCATCACAGGCTATTGCCCAAGAATACGGAGAGAAGAAAGAAAACAACCCTCGCAAGGTTGTTCCTCCAAAATTCCAACAGTTCCTTGATATATTTGATGAACAATGAGCAACATGATTTCCACCCAGCCAACCCTGGGACCACAAGATAGAACTTACGCCCAACACCAAGATCTGCTCATTCAAACCTTACAAACTGTCTGCTCAAGAAGACATAGAACTTGACAAGTTCATCAAAGAGAACCTCGCCAAAGGCTATATTCGACCATCAAAATCTCTGATGGCCGCCCCCTTCTTCTTTGTTGGAAAGAAGGATGAAAAACTACGCCCATGCCAAGACTATTGTCATCTCAACAAGTACACTGTCAAGAATGCATACCCCATTCCCATCATCAACTCCCTATTGGACAAGATCAAAGGCTCTAATTGGTTCACTAAATTAGATGTCCACGCCAGATACAATAACATCCAAATCAAGAAAGGAGATGAATGGAAAGCCGCCTTCAAGACCCCTAAAGGACTATTCAAACCCACAGTCATGTTCTTTGGAATGTGCAACTCCCCCACCACCTTCCAGGCAATGATGGATCACATATTCCGAGATCTTATTGATCAAGGAAAAGTCATTGTCTACATGGACAACATCCTCATCCATGCAGCCACAAAAGAACAACTTGACAAGATCACCAAAGAAGTCCTGAAGATCCTCAAAGAGAATGATCTCTATTTGAAGGCCAAGAAATGCGAATTTGAGAAGCAACACCTTGAATACCTTGGTGCTATTATTACCCCAACCTCAATTGAGATGGACCACGCCAAACTTGATGGAATCAGGAATTGGCCCATTCCGACCACAACTCATGATGTTTGGAAATTTATCAGCTTTTGCAACTTCTACCGCCACTTCATCAAGAACTATGCCAAGCATGCAGCCCCCCTTAATGCCTTAATGTCTAAAAACGTCAAGTTTCACTGGGAAGCCAAACATCAGCATGCCTTTGAAGACCTCAAGTGCCGCTTTATGGAAAAACCTATCCTCGCTATCCCCACCCCAGACCAACCTTTTGAAATTGAAACTGATGCATCCCTATTTGCCTCAGGAGCAGTCCTCTCCCAAAGAGACAAAGATGGTGTCAAACACCCAATTGCATTCTATTCAAAACCATTCTCTAAAACCAAACGCAACTATCATTGCTCCAAACAAGAATGGCTAGCAATTATCTGTGCTCTCAAGGAATGGAGACACCACCTTGAAGGAGCCAGGCACAAATTCATTGTATGGTCCAACCATGAGAACCTCTCAAGATTTAGGGAACCCCAAACCCTGAACCATTGTCAAGCAAGATAGACCGCTTACATGGAATGTTTCAAGCCGAATCTCAAGATCAAACACATCCCTGGAAAGAAGAATGGCCCCACTGATGCATTATCCCGATGACCAGATCATCATCCCGATGAAAAAGACAATCAAAACATAACTGTCTTTGATGAATCCCTAATAGTCAATTCAGTGGAGCAGATCTCCATTCTCAATCAGCAAGATCTTGATGATGTCAAGAACAATAGGGAAATAATCAATCCAAAATTAGATGACACCCCAGACAATCCTATTCCCCACAGCACCGGGAGAATACTCATCTCCAACATTACTCCCCTGAAACGTCACCTCCTGCAATGGATACACAATGCTCCAACCGCCGGCCACCCTGGAATTGCTGAAACACTCCACAAACTCCAACAGTTTGTTTATTGGCCAGGAATCAAAGATTACATACGGCACTACATCACTGGATGCCCAAAATGTCAACAGTTCAAGATTAACCATTGCCCAACTAAACCACCCCTGCAACCTATCCCTGGACCAAAATCAATGCAACCCTTTGCCCAGATCTCAATGGACCTCATTACTGACCTCCCCCTGTCCAACAACTTCAATTCTATTTTGTCCATAGTGGACCATGGACTTATGAAGGGGATAATCCTATCACCTTGCTCAAAGACCGCCACAGCCAAAGACATAGCCTCAATTCTGATGGACAAGCTGTTCTCAAAATATGGAATTCCTGATAAAGTCATCTCAGACAGAGACCCTTGTTTCGCCGCCAAGTCTATGCAGGAACTATACAAGCTCCTTGACATTGAGCCAGCATTTTCCACTGCATACCACCCTCAAACAGACAGCACAACAGAACAATTCAACCAGGAGATTGAAGCCTATCTTGCCATCTATTGTTCATCCAACCCACACAAATGGAGCCAGATCCTCCCATTGGTCAAATTCACCCACAACAACCGAGTACATTCCAGAAGAAAAGAAACCCTGTTCGAACTTCTCTACGGACACACTCCCAAGACTTTCCCATTGACCATCGACGCTACCAACGCCCCAGCAGTCGAAAATAGGATGAAACAATTAACCAAAACAAGGACAAAGGCTCTGGAAGCCCATAACCATGCGCAAGCAATCATGATGACTCGCACAGCCCATAGATCCTTACCCCAGATCAACAAAGGGGATAAGGTTTGGTTAGAGAACCGGAACCTACCAATCAACTACCTGTCCAAGAAAATGGCCCAAAAACAAGAAGGACCCTTCATTGTTATCAAGAAAATTTCTCCTGTGGTCTACCAACTCCGACTTCCGAAGACATGGAAGATCCATGACAAGTTCCACGCGTCCCTCCTTACCCCAGCAACTGAGAACACCATTTATGGACCACACCACACTACCCCTCCACTGGTCCTAATTCACCAAGAAGAGGAATATGAAGTCGAATCGATTATCCAACATCGGAAGCACCGCAACAGCCTTGAGTTCCTAATCAAGTGGAAAGGCTACCTGACTTCCGAGAACACATGGGAGCCCACCTCCAACTTAGGGAACGCAAAGAAGACCCTCGACGCATATAAACGTTGCCATCGCCTCTAGACACATGCATGTCTTCCGTCCCCACATCTCCCTCATGTTCTACCTCACCCTCTACCTCTGTCACACTTACCAACAATGCCCAAAGTCCACAGAACCTGTCAAACCAGACAACCCTGAGCCCCAACACCCCATCCTCAGGCAACAGTCCTAGCCCTGCCACCACAGCATCCTCCCAGATTAATGCTCTCCAATCCAGCGAGCCCTTATCTCCCCCTCCTAGTTTGGAAGCCAAACGCGACTGTATCCTTCTCCAACTTCTCAAAAAGATCCAACAATATTCGCCCAAACAGAACCCCACTCTATGAGGGAATAATGAAATACTTGCCATACTCCACTCATACAGGGTATTGCTTGCTAGCAGCATTACTAGCCACCAACTTCTCCTCCGCCCGGACCACAACATTGGCAGATTTATCAACAACTTTATTCCTGATAACCTCCCCGGAGAAGTACTTGCAGAAATATCCA
Organism: Macrolepiota dolichaula; assembly: GCA_003315915.1. Classification (NCBI taxonomy): domain Eukaryota; kingdom Fungi; phylum Basidiomycota; class Agaricomycetes; order Agaricales; family Agaricaceae; genus Macrolepiota; species Macrolepiota dolichaula. Next base: position 7,404 of record QFDT01000520.1, on the reverse strand, counting down.
AACTCCACCAAATCTGGAATTCACAGAGAGCTCAAGGTCCTATGGACACTCACTCATCATGCCAAGGTCACCCTCTACAGAATCATATGTTTCCCCAAAACCCACCTCGAGGATGTTCCAGACCTCCTGTTATGGTCTCAACAACGAACCCCCTACATTGGTTATACAAGTGGCGCCTCGAACTTCTCGACATTCCGGACTATGAAGAAGTACTGGGCCAATCTACCTCTCCACATGGAACCCCTCCACCCCCTTGGTACAAGTCCCAGTACCTCAACCACCACCTTTGCCAAGTATGGATAATTCACTGTTCATCCATATCTATTGGCACGGACTCTACAAGACTACAATCGCTCGGCCTGCACTCACCAGAGCCAACAACTACGGATGGAGGCAGATTGTCAGAGATACATCCTTCACCCACCTGTACCTGATGGGCTGACCCTATGACCTTTGCCAGACCGACTCCCCTGTCAATCTCTCTATCAGCCACTTCTCCACAACGTCATCGCCTTCGGATCAAGAAAACTCTGATAGTATGGATTCTGTAGATCTGTTGTCTTCCATTTCACAACAAGCTTCCATTCCCGGAAGGCCATCTTGTTCCGACGTCCCTTCCAATCCCATCAGTAGTGTTTTATGTTAATTAGCAATGGACAAAATAGTAAAGACAGAAGTATCTTGAATTGTATAAATAATGGACTATTCTGTAGTTGAAGCTTCAGCTTCAACCTCTTGTTTACCTCCCTCCTTTCTATGCTTGTCCTATCTCTCTCTCTCTCAAATACAACCTTATTGTTGCATTTCCTTGAGTGAACTTAGTGTTCTCCTGTCTATCAACAGCAGGAGATATTAGTCTCTGTTCAGTACTCCAGGACAACCAAGTGTTGTCAGCCAAAGGTGATTGTTGAAGTGATCCTTCAGTGTTGACTAGCCTAGTGGCCATCCTCACAGTGCCCTCTAGGTGAACCATAACACTTCCACTCCTGGCAATAACAAGGACTCGTTGACTTCTTAAGAAATGCCACAACCTTCAACCTCTTTGAATGAAGCTACCAAACTGCCACCAAAAGGAACAATTCAGCAGTATACTGGAGAGGCGTTTATCAGGATTTTGACCAAGCTGAAGCACTCTTCAAAGCCTTTGACTATCATCTTTCACAATATCAAACCCAAACTCCAACTGCAGCAAATCCCTCAACCGAATCCTTGCCCGATTCCCCTTCAAGCGACAACTCTCCTCAGACTTCAGAGTCATCCAAAGACGAGACCCATACATGCACATCCACATGAACAGACCCACTGTCGTATCATTCTATACCAACCCCTATGTCACAGATTTGGCAGAATACATTGTTTACGTTATATCTCGCCGAATACTGGGCCGTTTACCTCGTACTTAGTACCGTTGGAAAGCCCTCGTCCGTCGCATTCTGACGATACCCGGGACGTCGCGGGGCGTGCATCCGTTCAGGAGCTACGCGCCGATCATTATTATCTGTATCATGTGTTGATTATCTGTGCCATCTGTAGTTTATCACTCCTCATCGTTCTAGAGGGTTCTGGAACGATCAGTAAGATAAGATCTTTATCTATGTTGTCATATGGTGTCATTGTTAACAATCAGTAAGGGTTTTATGCCATTGGCTAGGAGATATTAGTTTCTCCATGTAATTAGTAAGGACTAGAGTTCCTGGGGTCATCTGGTAGTGTCCCAGGTCCTAGCCCTCTATGTATATAAACTAGCTGTCTGGCATCTGTAGGACCCAGACTTAACAACTTGTCTACAGCCTAGCCTGTCTTATCCTCCATCTACTATCTGATCTTTGATCACTTCACTGCTTCTACTTGCTTATCTAAGACTACTGTTCCCCTGTCTTTATCTTGAGCTTAGGTAAGCATCAGGATTTGTGATACCCTACCCTGTTAGAGGTCCCCCCACAAGTCACAGACCAGTTCTCGTGGGGAGCATTACCAGAATCAGATGATCTAACATCAAGATCTCTCAGATCTACATCTGCATCTGCCCCTAGTGTTACACAGAGGACGACATCAATCTTTGGACATAGGGACTCAATAGCTTCATCATTACTACCCTTCCACACCAAACCCCATTCTATGAGTGGGACAGAAGAACAGCAAACGTCTTCCCCAGTCAACGCTACTCCAACACCTACATCTCCATTGACTCCCACTTTCGATTCATCTTTGTCAACACCGACCCAGATGCTGAGTACACCCCAGAACCCACCTATTACTACGATGCAACCCCCATCTCATTTGCAAGGAACACGAACGCCCTCACAGAGTCCTCAGACTCCGAGCCAGAACCCAACCAGGAATCCACCACCAGTTCCTCATCACAACCCTCCACCAGGACCACCACCACCTCCACCACCTCCTCCTAATCAACCTGCTAATGCACCCATGGCAAACATCGAGCACCCCAAGAAGATCAATCCCTTCAGTGGAGATCCTCAAACCTTCCAAGACAAACTTTGTTTCACCTTCAACACCTATTGCCCTTACTTTAGCAATGCCAACAACAACTACAACAATAGGAAGAGAATTATCTTTGCACTCCGCAATATGACAGGAGGAAACGCAGCTGGATTTTGCAATGCCTTCATGCGAGATCATTGGGATGACACCAACAACACCTATAACTATGGCACATGGGACGCTTTCAGCGCTTCACTCAAAGAAAACTTCAAACCAAACATTGAAGCCACCCAAGCCATTGAACAACTCAAACAAGCCCGACTTAATGTCAAAACCAACGACATAGCAACCTTTAATCAAATGTTCACCTATCTAGTTGGACAAGCAGCTATTAAATGATCATCATCACATGCAGCTCTACATTGATGCCATTCCTAACTGGATCCAACAAAAGATATTCCTCACTACTCAAGTACCTGACACATATGCTGCATGGTAATGCAACGTCACTAATCTGGTTAATAACTACCAGAAGTACCTTATGCGCCACACTGCCGCCAAAAACCATAACCCCATTTCATTCTATGGCAACGCGCTCTCACATCCAAAGAAGAACTTTGCCTTCAAGGAATGACCACATCTGTGAGGAGAACCCATGGACATTGATGCCATTGAGGAGTTCTCTTCTGACAAAGAACCCAACATACCTGATCTCTCATCTGACAAAGAAGACAACTATATGAAGCAGGGAATCTCTGTCAACACCACCCTTACTGCTTGACAGAAGAAACGATTGAAGAGAGGAGCATGTCTTGTATGTGGCGATCTGAAACATTGGGCAAGAAACTGCCCCAAGCGACAATGTGACAATAATCCCAACAAAACCTCTTTCCAATGACGCTTCAACAAACCATTGAACCCACCACCTCACCCTACATCTAACTCACTCAAGATTGCCTTCAACAAACTCTCTCCTGAAGAGAAACAGACCTTTCTCAATGACGCCACTGTCAGTGTCCTCAAATCTGATATTCCCAATGAAACCACATCATCTTTTGTCTTGGGAGCAGAGTGAATGTGACTTTTCTTGCTCCTATATCTAGTTCTTCAGCGGACACCTCATTTCTTTCAATTCAATCTCTTTCTGCCAAAATTATTCCCCCTCTCGACTTGAACAATCCTTACAATTCTCAATGGACTGCTTGTGAATATGTTTTACATTGACTGTTGATGAACACTGGATCTGGTAACTCCTCGGACACTTTTTTTACTTCGGCCTCATCCCCGAGCTGCACAGGTTGCACTATTTCTGAAATCTCTCTCACGTCTTTGTCTAACAATAAATCCTTACTGATACCTGCATTGCTGAAGAACCCAAACTCATCTAAAGTCGCTACCCTTTACCCACTACTTGATAGTGGAGCACAGGAAAACTTCGTCTCTCCCTTGACTATCCAAAGACTTGGGTTGAGAATGAAAGCATTAACACATCCTATTGTCATACGTAACGTTGATGGCACCCTTAACAAAGGAAAGACCATCTCAGCACAGACAGAGGTCATCCTTAGCATTGATAAGAAAGATGTCAGCATATCCTGCTACATTGCTGAGATTGGAGAACAGACCATGATACTTGGCCTTCCCTTTCTCAAAGATACCAACCCTGATATCAACTGGTCGAAAACAACCTTTAGATGGAGGGAAAAGGGATCCAATATGCTGTGAGCTGAGAACCCTCTCACCCTGGGTACTGACCAACAGACCCACATAAACAAACTATCGATTGCTGAAACTATGACCTCAAACATACCCTATCTTGCACAAAGACAAGTTTTGCTTGATTATGATGCATTGCTTGATCTTGCCACTACCTGTCTCGAGATCAACATAAAAACATCCGAGTCACAGAAAACCTTCCAGGCTTATCATGGTGTAAAAGCCCAGGTTGATGTGAAGGAGATAGTCCCTAAAACCTATTGGGAATATCTACTATTATTCAACGAGAAGGAATCTGAGAGATTTCCACCCTTGCATCCATATGATCATAAAATTGACCTCAAACCAGACTTTAAGCCAGAGGCTGCCAAGTTGTACCACTTAACGGACACAGAGCTCATCAAGTTATGAAAATTCCTTGATGATAACTTACGAAAAGGATACATACAGAAATCCGAAAGCCTTCAGGCCACACCTTTCTTTTTTGTGTCAAAGAAAGATGGAAAATTACGCCCAGTTCAGGACTATCGTAGCCTGAACAAGTACACCATCAAGAACACCTACCCCATCCCTTCTATCCCACATATCATGGATTGACTACAAGGAGCCCACTACTTTACCACCATGGACATTTGAGCAGGATACAACAATGTCTGCATCTGCAAAGGCAACGAATGGAAAGGCGCCTTTTGCACTCCTTTTGGACTCTTCAAGCCTTGTGTTATGTTTTTTGGCATAACAAATAGTCCCGCCACCTTCCAAGCAATGATGGACCACATCTTCTGAGACCTAATTGACAAACATGGTCCTACAGCCATCATTGTCTACATGGACAACATCCTCATCTTCTCCAACTCTCTTGATGGACTCAGGACTGAAACTCTCAAAGTCCTTCAATGTCTCAAAGAGAACAATCTCTATATCAAACCAGAGAAGTGCAAGTTTGAGCAAACCACCATCGAATATTTGGGAATGACCATCGCCCATAACCAAGTTTGCATGTTGAAAGACAAACTTGCAGGAATTTGAGAATGGCCAACACCAAAAGCCGTTCAAGACGTCTGTAAATTCATTGGCTTTGCCAATTTCTACCACAAATTCATCCATCACTACTCACACATCTGCACACCTTTAAACACTCTTTTGAAGAAAACCAAAACCTTTGAATGGACCAATGAGGCTAACAATGCCTTTATCACCTTAAAGAACACATTCCAGAAGGAACCCATCCTCATCACGCCTGACACTTCCAAACCATTCATTGTTGAAACTAATGCATCCAATTACACTACAGGCGGTGTCCTTATCCAAAAGGACAATAATGGAAACAAACACCCATGTGCTTATTGTTCCAAATCACTAGACACAACCCAGAGAAACTATGGAACACCCAACAAGGAGCTACTTGCTATCAAGCAAGCCCTAGAAGAATGGCAACACTATTTTCTCTCATTTCCCCACTGTTATGGTTCACCTAGAGGGCACTGCAAGGATGGCCGCTAGGCTAGTCAACACTGATGGATCACTTCAACAATCACCTTCGGCTGACAACACTTGGTTGTCCTGGAGTACTGAACAGAGACTAATATCTCCTGCTGTTGACAGACAGGAGAACGCTAAGTTCACTCAAGGGAATGCAACGATAGAGTTGTATTTGAGAGAGAGAGAGATAGGACAAGCATAGAAAGGAGGGAGGTAAACAAGAAGGTTGAAGCTGAAGCTTCAACTACAGAATAGTCCATTATTTATACAATTCAAGATACTTCTGTCTTTACTATTTTGTCCATTGCTAATTAACATAAAACACTACTGATGGGATTGGAAGGGACGTCGGAACAAGATGGCCTTCCGGGAATGGAAGCTTGTTGTGAAATGGAAGACAACAGATCTACAGAATCCATACTATCAGAGTTCTCTTGATCCAAAGGCAATGACATTGTGGAGAAGTGGCTGATAGAGAGATCAACAGGGGAGTTGGTCTGGCGAAGGTCGTAGGATCAGTCCATCAGGTACAGGTGGGTGAAGGATGTATCTCCAACAATCTGCCTCCATCCGTAGTTGTTGGCTCCGGTGAGTGCGGGCTGAGCGATTGTAGTCTTGTAGAGTCTGTGCCAATAGATATGGATGAACAGTAAATTATCCATACTTGGCAAAGGTGGTGGTTGAGGTACTGGGACTTGTACCAAGGAGGCGGAGGGGTTCCATGTGGAGAGGTAGATCGGCCTGGTACTTCTTCGTAGTCCGGAATGTTAAGGAGCTCAAGGCACCACTTGTATAGCCAGTGTAAGGGGTTCGTTGTTGAGACCATAACACCCACCAGATTGAAATCTAATCCAATCACAACAATCTTTGCTACTGGCAAGACGCCAGGAAGCTATCCTGATGGCAAGCTTGTATCTGGATGAAAATCCAGGAGTACTCATTCACCATTCATCATCACCCCGGCAAAACAATACCAGTGGCCGATGCACTCTCTCATCAACCTGATTATGAGATCAATGGAAAGGAAGAAAACAAAGACCGAATAGTTCTACCCAAAGAATTGTTTGCGAATGCCTTATCATACAAAACCTTACCCAACAACAGTCAACCATTCCTTGAAGAGAAACAAAACATTGTTTCTCGGCATCATGATCATCATTCTGCTGGACACCCTGGCATTGACAAAACCATCCGTCAAGTTCGTTTAGAACGAACCTGGCCTGGCCTCTGTGAGTTTGTAAAGAACTATGTTGCAGGCTGCCATGTCTGCCAACAATTCAACATTGACAGACAACCAAACGTACCATCTTTTCAACCCCTAGAACCGTCAACTTCAAAGCGACTGTTAGGATTTCGCCAGAGCTCTTGTCCAGCAGTGCACGTTAATCCCGTACTGGACGTTACGAGGCTAGCTAGATCTCCCAATGGATCCAACGCTTCTGGTCCTCTTCGTAGGACCTTGCTGTGGTCGGATAAGACAACAAAAATGGCAAGAGCAACAAGTCTACTTGACTCGAAGTCACAGCTGAGACGATGTCAAATACCTTAGACAACGTCAAGAGAGGAAGGGAGAACACCAGATGGTTCTTGCCTTGTTAGGGCTTGAAGAACTCAACACTAGGAGCGAGAGAAGAACACTGTCTAGTAGCAACAACGCTAAGATTCGAATTGAGCTTCTACCTACTTACAAGCTTGCTATTTATCGTGTATTGTACAAGCTATAGAAGAAGTGGTAGTTCGTAGGGAGGAAGGATGAAACGGAGG
>QFDT01000514.1:0-10499 GCA_003315915.1 Macrolepiota dolichaula | reverse complement strand
CGATATAAAGCACCTCTTTCAGCCGAATCACGCAGCAAGAATTTCACGAAAACTAAATCAGTCCTTTCCCCTGTCCCAGGAACCCCAACAAAGCGGGATGGTTCATCCAGCCGGCCCCGAACACCAGTTTCACCGAGAAAGGGGGCTGAAAGCCCCACTCTTCTACCTGCAACAAGTGAAATGGATGTGAGCAACGTCGACCCAGAGCAGGTGCTCGTTGACTACCAGATGATTGAAGAAGCTGAAATCTCTGGTGAGATCGACGAAGCATGGCTCCAGGCCGCTATGCTTGACCACGGGAAGCAAGATAAAGTTATGGTTTCGATTCGGTAAGGCAATTTCAAATATCTGGTTCTATGTGATGTTCAGCATCATATGATTTCTAGTGTACGACCCTCGGACAATCACCCTGCTTGGACACCCTCACCCTCCACCAACAGTATCAAACTCGAACCCAATTACGCCAAGAACCCTACCTCTGGTCTCAACCCTGTCACCTTCAATTTCGATGCCGTCCTTACTGGATCCCCTAATAAACCTATTTATACCACCGTCGCTCGATCACATGTTCATGCCGCTATGGAAGGCTACAACGCTGTGATATTTGCTTACGGCCAGACTGCGTCTGGAAAAACCTATACCCTCAGCGGAAACGAAGAAGAACCCGGAATTATACCCCGCGCCATGCGCGATGTCTTTGGTTTTATTCGTCAAACTCCCACTCGCGAGTATCTACTGCGATGCTCCTATCTGGAGATATATAACGAGAATATTCATGATCTTCTCGCGCCTCCTTCTATGGCCGCTGCCAACCCTGTTCAAATTCAAGGGGGTAGCGGTAGCGATGTTATTTTGACACCCTTACGCGAGGAGGTCGTGACAAGTTTGAAGAGCGTGAAAGAAGTGTTGAAGCGTGGAGAAGGAAATCGTCGTACGGCTTGTACGGACTGGAATGACCGTAGCAGTCGTAGTCACAGCGTTTTTCGGCTTGTGATTGAGAGTCGGGAGCGTGGTTCGAGTGACGACGATGATGAGCCCAGTTCAAGTGGACAACACGCTCCGGCAACCAACGGTCGCCAGACCCCTGGAGTGAGCGGAAGGCAAACGCCTGGTCCTGGTGGTCCCAGGTTACAAGCCCGTGGAGGAAGGAGTGTGCAGACATCAGTTTTGGTGCGTGTGTTCAACGTTCTATTAGGCCGAGGGCCAAACAAAATTAATCAGTGTGTAGAGTTTGATCGATCTCGCTGGGTCAGAAAAAGCCACTTCGGACAAGGAGCGAACAAGAGAAGGCAAATACATCAACACGAGGTATTTACTTACCTCGTACATTCTGCTTATGATTCTCATGTCGTTCTTATAGTTTGCTCACCCTTGGTACCGTGATCGGGACATTGGCAGATAACGCTGCCAAACGCAAGACGTCAGTCATCTCTCTCTAACCAGACTTTCCACCCACTAATTGTGCACAGTGACCATGTGCCGTTCCGCAATTCCAAGCTCACTCGTATGCTTCAGCCTTCGTTGTCCGGAAATGCTCGTATCAGCGTGATTTGTACGGTTAATCCTGATGTCGCTGCTATTGGAGAGAGTATGAGCACCCTACAATTCGCTAAGCGTATCAAGAACGTCCAAGTATGTACCTCGTTCACCGCTTTATGGTTCTATTGATTTATACTTCATCAGCTTCATGCTCAGAAGAAAGAGGTTGTGGATACTGACGCGCTCATTGAGCGCTATAGGAAAGAAATCGAAGACCTCAAGAGACGTCTTGCTGAACGTGAAGCAGAATCACCTGACAGAACACGTCGTCTTTCCGCCCGAGAGGTTTGTTTCTCAGTCTTGACAGCCATACTTTCGGCTCACGCTTCTTCTCTAGCAAATCGACGAAACGAAAGCCACGCGCGACCTCAACAGTCGTATTAAGCAACTCACCAAGCTCATTCTTACCTCCCAATCCGTTGACGAAACCAAAGGCGACGAGTCACGCCCTGCTAGTCCGTCTAAGATCGACTTTGATATGTCTCCATATCAGCTGCAGCAAGAGCTACTCGCTGCGCGTACGCAGCTTGAGACTCAGGCCAACCAGATCCTCTCGCTTGAGGCTGTGCTTGTTTCACGTCCACCTCTCGATGCAAGCGCACCTGAGAACGAGAAGGATAGGTTAATTCTAGAGCAGACCAAGACGATTAAGGAGTTGGAGATTGTCGTGAAAGGATATGAGGAGAACCTTGGTGAACCGTTGAGGGCGGTGAGGGAGGATGTGGAGAATGAATGGAGGGACAAACTGGAAGCTGAGGTGCAGAAGCGAGAGGAGAAGGAGAGATGGGCGGATGAGCTAGTCAAGCAGCTCGAGAAGGAGAAGAAGACACGAACAAAATTGGAGGATGAACGTCGAGCTTTGGCTGCGTTCGTCAGCAAGTTCGACTCGCTGGGACTTGGGCTTGTGTCTCCTGCGAGGATCAGAACTCCTATGCCAACACCGGGGGGTGCAGCTCGTGTTTTTGCAGAGAAGCAGCACAATAAACTTCCGATGAGCGCTATTTCGGGCTCAGTCTTTGGATCTGGGAAGGATGTTGTAGACTCGCCTATGAGACTACCGGAGATGCACAAGCTCCAGGCGCAACCTAGTCTTTTGGATCAGGTCATGCCTGAAGAACAATGGGAGGACGATGATCTTGACTTCGAGATGAGTCCTGTGAATTCCCCAATGGCTGGTGGAAAGCGTAAGATGTTTGGATTTGGTGCTTTGAAGAAGGTCGTTGGTAGTAGTCCCCCGAAGGACATGCTGAGTGACAAGGAGAATATTATACCCCCAGTTACTACCCAGTGACCGCAAATATGTGAGACGTATTGTTTTGTAATTGCTTTGCCATGCTATTGTGTTTTTCTGCATACTCGTAGTGTTTTGTGTACTAATCTCTGGCATATATCAATCACGCTATCTTGTTGCATGTTTGGCTCTGAAGAAGAGTGACCTTGGAGTTATTCTATTTTTGATTTCCTTTGCATCCATACCTTCAGTCACTTTTGACAAGTGGGACCCCAAGGCCCCATGTTCCTTACCGATCTCCGTACGTATAATAGCCTAAGAGGAGATCGATGTATCACATACTCGACCTGGACCCTGACTGTTTAATCACCTATCATCCTGGCCTCAGCCAGGTGCGTTCCGAATACGAAACACGAGGAACACGCATTACAAGCCCGCAGAATCTGCAGGACATCAACACGGCACTTAAGTCTTCTCAAATCATTCCCAAGCCGATTCTCAAAATAAAACTTGTCCGGCTTCCCCAAGATCAACATACATATTCCCATGCGGAGGACATGGGGAGATGCCTAATGCCGCAAGCCGTCATCAATTTGTCTCTTCGAGACGCTCATATAACCTCCCTATTTTTCATATCCGGCGCGATCGTGAGCCGCTCCTTCTTGCTGTTCAATGATTAGCGCGTAGCTAAACGATTTAGGACAATTCGTTTTCATCCCTCTCGCAATCTGTAGTACTATGGTTGACGCGGGTTGCTGAAAATAGCGCCTGTATCACCTCATGCTCCTCCCGGAATTCAATGACTAGGCGCCTTGGGCTAATGTGTCGATAAGTGGTGTTTGGGGGGTTCTCCTACACAACATTCTTCCTGCCTTCCCACCTACCCTTACCCTGCCATTATTAGGCATTGACTTTGCCAGACCTCCGGACAAACTAGGTGTTTCTTACTAGATGCGATGACGGAGCAACAACCTGTTCTCAGTGAGTGGACCGCCTTGTCTGGTCCAGAGCGCCACTTATTTCCTCTAGCAAGCCTGCCCAGTATCTCTCTAGAATCACCGAGATCATTTGATTACTCTTATACTCATGACGACGGGATCAAAGAATCCTTTGTTAGGTTTTCGGCGTGAGTTCAATCCTAGAACGCCAATCTGTTGCTCATGCTCCTTGTCTACTAGAAAGATCAATGATTTAGATAAACAAGTGCGTAGTGGTGCGGACATCGCTTAAGCATTCTATTCTCACCTCAGACTTCGTCAGCTTGGAAGATTTGTGAACGATTGCCTCAGGCTCGGTCGTGTCGCGGGGCTATTGTTGGCTATCAAGAGCGCCAGGGAAATGCTGCGGAGGACTCGCGAAGCGTTCTTCCGAAATGCTGTTGCACTTCATTCGGAGCTATTTGAATTGGCTCGTAAGGACTGTACCACCAAGTCACGCGATCCGAACGTCGAACATTATTTCATCCCCCCTCAATACTTTCGCGAGGTACAACCGTCATTCGATGCATTGCCTACGGTTTTGGAAGAATTGGCGCAATCATTCAGTCTGCTCCACGTACGGATTGATGAATTCAGAGAGTTCACAGTATGTTACTTCCTATGGTACTGCTGGTACAGTCTCTAACTGCCTGTGTTTTGTGTCTTAGGACGAGGGATTGTTTCTCAAGTCCCTATTACTGACCCTGGAACGCGATTTAATGGTAGGATGAATTATCCGGCACCTTCATGATTGATTCTCATGAAATCCTTTGAATAGTACCGCGCCTCATGTGTCAGAGTATATTCTGGTTGGTACACTCTTTTCCTCACAAATGCCCACAAGCTCAAAGAGTCCTCACAATAGGCCGGTTGAACACACCCCCGATCCAGCGCTACGTTCACCAATTTACCGATGAGCTCGAAACCGATTTCGACAAGGTGGCAGCTGCCTTTGAGGATTTTACCGCTGTTGGTAAGCCATCCGTACTTACAGTTCAATGACGGCTACCAACGGTCTTGCGCAGGTGTATCTGCCATAAGCCTCGAACAGCAGCGATCCTCTCAGAATCTTACAAACATTCTAACCGTAGCCACTTTCTTTTCTGGTGTCACAGCAGGCACGCTCCAAATGTCGGTGGGCACGGACCCACAAAACGGAACTCTTCAAGTCGCGAGCATGCTATGGTTTACTTCGTTGGTATTCAGCGTGGGCGCAGCGTTGAACAGCCTCTTGGCTATGGCGTGGAAGGAGACACGCTCGTAGGCGCTTGTTGTTGGTTTCAGTTTCTTGCAAGCTGATTTTCTCTAGGGGTTCACGCGGTGGCAAGTTACCCTTATGGGTAACCATGTGGATTGATGGATCCCAGCTACTATTCCTTGGGGTTTCTATCGTAACGTTTTCTGCTGGTTTGGTCGTCTACGCGTATTCTTCTGGCCAGGTAACTAGTTTGTACAATCTCCGCGTCATGACCTGTATTGACGTAGTGGACAACAGGCCTCGTACACCCCCCACGTCACCGTCGCTGCTACAGTAGTGACTTTCTGTGGATTGATTGCCATACTCGCTTGGATGATATACGAGATATGTGTTTCGCCAGTCTTGTGGCAAGAGGCCGATGTCATCAAGTCAAGCGGAGAGTCCATCCATTCAAACGTTAGCAAGGTCTCTTTCCTTTCTACGAGTGGAATTTCAGGCGCACTTTCCAATGCGCTTTTCTCCCTTGGTCTACCAAAACACCGAAACATTGACGAAGATGATATCGAGAAAGTGGAGGAGAGGAGCATCACAGTGGAAGATGAATCTCCGAAACAGGAGGAAAACCCTCCTGGACGTCTGAGGGCAATGCTGCAGGAAAACGTCAAGAACGTTAGCATATTGGGGACAGCCGTGTCTGCATTCATCTCCTCTGGACATCAACACAAGCACAATTTGAAAGTCCCAACATCACCAAAAAATCGGCTTCAAATTGACACCAATATCCCTTCCCTCCCGATGACGCAGTTAAACCTTCCGTCAGAACCCGTATCAACAATCGAGCTCGCACGATATGGGACGATACGTGATATCGCATACTCCGAGGATGGGAAACAACTTGCCGTTACGTGGTTAGTCATCTCTCCGAATATCTTGACAATCTCATTCGAATAATGTTCAGCGCAAAAGATATGACGAATCAGTCATGGACAACAGTATATGATACGGAGGTGTGCTAAGCTTGTTGAGCGCGCCGACCCTGCTGACGGTAGACTAGAGCATGGAGACTGTTGCAGATACTTGGCATGAAGGTCGAGCTATCTCTGAGCGTCTCATGTGGTAAGCTAACTTTTTCACTTTTCCCGGTTACAAATTCTGACCTGAATGTTAGGTCACCTTCTGGAACGAAGCTCATCATCAAGTTTGAACATCGTTTTGATGTATGGGACCTCGTGAGTGACCCTTGGTAGGTTTCAGGCATATGATTGAAGAAGCGATGAAAGGTTGCGAAGGATCTACGTGTAGTTGAGAGACATCACCGTATTAAAGATGTGAAATGGTATGGTGACGATGGTAAACATGCATCATCATTCCACATGGGTCCACGCTTCTTACGAATAAAACACCAGCATTCCTCGTGGCAGAACACAGCTGCGTGTTCAAGATGGTACGTTTCATGTTACATCCGCGGAACTGCGCTCAACCCATTTTCAGAACCTCACACGATTGGTACGGCTCTCTCTAGCTCCCCGATTTCAAGCTTATTCATTTCATTTACCTTAGATGGCAGCGTACCGCTTTGAACACATGCATGTCCGATCTGTCAGCCTCGAGAGGAAGAACAACTATTTAATTGTCATCACACGGGTCTCCAAATCCCCGGAAGAGTTTGAACCTGCGAGTAGTCGATCGGAAAAGAGGATCGTCAGTGAGTTCATCGACGCATTCCGATTTCCTTCATCTTATATTTCTGCGCCATCAGTCTATGACATGGATAAACAAGAAGCAATTTAGTACGTTATCTTGGCCCTGGGTGCGTTTGAGAAACTGACAATACCACAGCCAAGTGCCTGTTCTGGAGGATATCCATACTATTCACCCTATCACAGGTGAACTTGATATTCTGGTTACCCACAAAGATCAGGTCAGCAAATTCCTGATGTATTTTTGCTATCAATAACATCAAACAGGAAGCATTCCAATTATGGTCCTTGGATGCCGGGGTGAAAGGCGCAGAAATTACAGCTCGACTCAAAAAGCGGAACATTACCCCTCACCTCAATCCAGGAGAATATACGGGACCTACCTCTATCGGCGGAAACTACAATCAGTTCATCTTTAGTGCGACATCTAGTATGCCCAGTTCACCCTTTGCACGAGTGGTGGCATGCTAACCACCACCAAACAGCCGGTGCAATCGACATCTGGCGCAGGGAATCTGGTACACCTTACCAGCGCTTCGAGCCCCAGATTCTTCAGGATGAAGGAGTGCGTTGTTTCAGCTGGAGACGCTCGCCTGACAGCACTGCCACGTTTGCAACGGCTGGAATTGACAGCCACCTCCTACATATTTGGAAAGGCGATGAACCCGTTCTTGCAAGAACTCCAGTCGCTCTTGACGTTCGTTCGTTCGGTTTGAAGACAGGGATCAATCGGACCCGCTGGCTGCATGCCGCACACCTAGCTACAGAATTATCCTCAGATTCATCATCATCTCGTGACATGAATGGAGGCTCCGCAGGTGCTTCCGGAACCTAATCCCTTGATGATGAATGCTCGTGTACTTACTGATAGCCATCATTAACGGTCTCAAATAACGTTTAACATGCGATTGTGTGGAATCTTCGTCTAATTCCTCAAGTGGAAAGAAGTATGTCCTTCAGCTCATCACTGCGCTATATCTGTGAACGAAACACGGCTTGTCCTCATGTTTGAGCGTTTTTCGTAAATGAGGCGAATAAACGCCCGGGTTCAAGCTCCCATGCCCAGTATAAAAGTGACATTCCACCGCGATGCAGAACATCCTCAAACACATATTCCCCGGTTCTACTCATGTCTATCTCTCATACAGACGATGTATCTCACCCCTTCTCTAGACTACCATCGAACCAAAGAGGGGATGCTATCCCTTTGCGGCAACACACGCTTCCGTTTTCTCCAATAGGGGCAGAGAATATTGAGATATCATTCACGGAGATTCGGAGGTATGGATCAACCGTGAATACACAACGAAACTTATGATCACCACCCCTTTCTCCCCTGACAGATGTTTAGAGGAATTCAATGCAGAAGTGAGCATCACATCATAACAACTCACGCCTCGTTGACGAGGATTAATGTCTCTTCAACCAGCTTAAGAGACTTTCGAACGAGGCGATGCAATTGGGCCGAGTCTCTGGTCTGTTATGGTCAATCAAGAAGTTACGAAAACAACTCTCCGAGACCGAAGGAGCTTTTCTGCTGAATGCAGCTTCACTGAACCCTGACATTTACCATTCTTATCCTCAACTCACTCCCTTAGCAAAGGGCAGACAGTATGACGAACTCCCCCTTTGTCTGCATGGTTTAGCTATGCGGTTGCACGTCTTTCGAAACAGGCTGGATGAATTTCACGAGAGAACCGTAAGCGATGCACTTCTGTGAAATCGGTTATCCTTCCCATTGATTGTTGTTGGTTTAAGGATGAAGGTGCGACGCTCCGTGCACATTTGAATTCATTCATCCGGAATACCAAGGTACAATACGAGAATACCCATGAAATGTCTTCATTCTTGACGATGGTACAATAGTATCGCGCACACTGTATCGAGCACTACCAAGGTCCACTCTCCTCAATCACTCCATAATTAACGTTCACACCTTTCTGGAAAGATCGTCTAAACACCATCCCTATCCAGCAATACGTGCATCAGCTGGCTCGTGAACTTGTCTCTGGGCTTCATGATATGCTTCCGGTGCTTGAAGCCTTCATCGCGATAGGTAGGTGTTCACTAAAATCAGTTTACATCACTCGGATTAATCCAACGTTTCAGGGGTACCAGCGATACGATATGAGCAGAAGCGAGCATCAGAAAAGTTCTTCAATATGTCGACAGTTGCTACACTATTTTCTGGTGTTACAGCAAGCACTTTGCAAATGTCCATCAGTACTAGTGACAAGACACTCACAATGTTTATCGTCAATGTCCTCTGGCTTTGTGCCCTAGTTTTTAGTGTAGGAGCGACACTGAATAGCTTGTTATCCATGGCGTGGAGACAGGCCAGAACGTGAGCATTCCCATTGTCACCACTTGGGGTCATGAATGAAACTGAATCCCCCTGGCGCAGTGGCTCACGCGCACCAACGATCATCTCGTGGTGGATTTCATCCTCTCCAGCGGCATTTCTTGTCTTAGCTATTTCTTCCTTTTCCGCTGGTCTAATCGTCTTTGCATATGCATCGGAACAGGTCAGTTGAAACACCTCTATATATCCGTCACAGCTAAACCTCTTGGATAGGCGTTATTCACGGCTCCCTTGACAATTGCTGCTACGGCAATCACGTTCACTGGTTTGATCGGCGTGGCCTTCGGCATGCTCTACGAGCAATGGATCAGTCATCAACAATATGCCCTCGAGGAGACAGATCTGAACTCGCCCGAAGATAATTTATCGATCAAGACGGCTTCGACGACGTCCCTAGTCAAGTCCGAAGGAGACTGGTTCGACGAGGAGGGGAGAAATATACCCAAGGAACAGATTTCTGATAGCTCCCCACCAGCGGTTCCCCCAACAGAAAGGCCGCGATTGCAGAATCTGGCAAGGAAAGTTGGTATTCAACATCTCGTTCTCGCCAAGCTTCATAAGAGGCAGCCTAGTCAAAAAAGTCCATTATCACCCTTGCCGAAGGTCCAGTCTGCGAAGAACCTTAAAAGTGTCGTCGAGGCAGTCGTTGCGCAGCAACCTTCTCGTTCCAAGTCCGCCCACCCGATATCGAGTATAACCATAGCGAACCGATATGGATTGGTGCAATACTCGCAATTTTCTCCTAACAGTCCTCATTTGGCGCTTACTTGGTCAGTTAATTGAACTATTCTTTTGAATGCGAGTTTACGCTATTCCTTGGATAGTATCAAAGAGGAAAGGTTCACCAAGTCAACTTATACGGCCATATACAATATCCAATCGGTATATCTTTCCGCTTGCTTTGGAAGTTAGCGGGATTAACTAACAAGGGTTCAGGAGCCGGTCAAGATAGTTGATATGTGGCACCACGGGGAAACACAGATGCTTGGTAAAGGTTTGATCTGGTGAGCCAAGAGTTGTTTGTATGTGGCCTCACTTACGGTGACTCCTTAGGTCCCCAGATGGGAAGGAGGTTTTGGTTAGATTCGATCGTGAATTGCACATATGGGACTATGTACGTTATTGGGCCAACTGAACAAACAACCCTCTTTGAGATATATACACAATAGAGCCGTTACGCACTGCGCACACTCCGAACACGGCATACTATCAAGGCAGTTATCTGGCTCGATGCGAACAGTGAGTCTGAATTTCCCTCGAACATGCGCTCAACGCTCAACAAGAAAACAGCGATCTTAACTGCGGAGAGTAGCAAGATACACAAGCGAGTGCGTATTTAATTGCGAGTACGATTACCAGAATGATATTAAAGGGTCTGATGTTATACAGTCGCGCAGCCATAGAACTGTGAGTTACTCAATACTCCCGGTGGCTTGCGCTCTTACTTATGGGTTTCTAGATGGAAACTTATGAACTGACAGATCTCACCATC
>QFDT01000512.1:0-10809 GCA_003315915.1 Macrolepiota dolichaula | reverse complement strand
ATACCTCCAGCAGAAGGACCATGGACCGAAATCACAGTCGATATGATCGGACCACTACCATTATCCCAGGGAGCAGACGCAATTTTGGTAGTAGTCGACAGGTTCTCTAAAATGGTCCGACTCATCGCAACCACAACCACCCTAAGCTCAAAGGGACTAGCGGAGATATACCGAGACCACGTTTGGAAACTACACGGAGTCCCAAAAGTAATCATCAGCGACAGAGGACCGCAGTTCGCAGCAAAGTTCATGGAGAATCTATGCAAAGCCCTAGGAATTGATAGAAGATTATCCACAGCGTACCACCCCCAAACGGACGGACAAACAGAACGCATCAATCAGGAAGTAGAAGCATTCCTACGACACTACGTGAACTACCGACAGAATGACTGGGCGAACTGGCTAGCAACAGCGGAATTCCAGTACAACGACAAACAGCACAGCGCCACGGGACACTCTCCATTCTACATCAATTATGGAAGACACCCCTGGAAAGGAAACCTGTCCGCAAATTCCGAAACACCAGCGGTAGAAGAATTTGTCCGAGACCTAAAAGCGATCAGAGAGGAAGTATCGGAGCGTTTGACAACAAAAGGAGATGAAACAAAACGAAGCCAGGACAGCAGACGAGGCAAGAAACATGACCTATCTATAGGACAATGGGTGTGGCTCGAAGGAACAAACATCAAGACCAACAGACCCACGGAGAAACTAAACAACCGCCGATACGGACCCTTCCAAATCACTGAATGCGTAGGAGTATCAGCGTACCGCCTGAAGTTGCCAGAAGACTGGATCATACATGATGTCTTCAATGAATCGCTACTAACGCCACACCACCCACCGACCTACACGGGGCAAAAGACGCCTCCACCACCGCCACCAGTACTAATTGGTGAAGAAGAAGAATACGAAGTAGAAGAGATCCGAGGAGAACGCAAAAGGGGTAGAGGAACACAATACCTGGTACACTGGAAAGGGTATGGAGACGAGCACGACTCATGGATACCCGCATCTGCTTTAGGGAACGCACAGGAGACACTAGTATCATACAAGAAGTCCCTTGCGGAGCAAGGAAAACCTATAAAGGGGGGGCAGAAATTGCCAAAGCCTATCACCAACCGCACCCTTCGAACCATGTCCCCTACTGAGAATCGCCAATCCGTCGCCTCGCTCCTCAACACAGAGGAACCCCAAGCTCACAACTCCATCACGCGAGACGTCACCATGGACGAAGTCACTTCATCGGTCACCCAAATGATCACAGAACACAAGAAAGGAGCATCCATCGACGAAATGCTAGGCTGTGTCAACGACATCTCCAACATACAGAAAGCAGTATCGGCAGCGAAATCGGCAATGAAGGACGCACAACTGGTCCTAACCGCGATCTCACCACGAATTCAAGCAGCCACCCGAGGACAGAAGAGACATAACCAAGCCATAGACCATGTGGAGGATATACAGGTCGACCTAGAGGACTTCATCGACGCCGACATCGGGGGAAAACTGCTATCCCTATGCTCCATATTGTCCGAGGTACTGGTCCTCGTACACTACGATGGTAACGACAAGGAGGAGGGAGCCGTCAAATTAGCACAACTCCTCATGGGTACAGACCCATACCCACTCGAAAGCAGGAAAGCCAGGAGGACTGGCAAGACGGACAGAGAAGAGAAAGAGGCGAGAGAAGGCGAAGAAGAAATCCGGCGCATCCCTGCCATCGCCCTGGAAGTCGAGAACATGCTCTCCTTCCTGACGGCACCGGAACGAGTGGGCCCGAAAGAAGTTAGGGAATGGGAGTTCCCCAGCACATTCACTACACTCCTCGACAACGGAGAACTCGACAAGCAATACGTAGACCACATCCTCGCCACCTTACTCATCGACAAGCCCAACACCTGGGGCACCATGAAAGGCATTAAGATTGCCATGTTCGCAGGAGGACCGGACCACGCCAAACTATTCATTGCACACAGCACCGTCGACGACAAGTTCTACGCTGGACCCACCAAGAAAGACCTCGCACGTTTCATCGTTGGGTAGCTGTGTGGACACAGAGCATAAAAAGGGGGTAATGTTATATTCCCTTGGGGCTATCGTGTACTATAATATCCATCCATTCTTATCAGCGCCCCGCTTGTCATGGACCCGCTACTTCTCTGCCTGCGATCTCTACATTGTTTACTCAGCCACTATGTCATACTTACTCAGCCGCCGTTATAGACTCTCCAGTAGGAATACCCAGTAGTATATATACACCTAGATACTCTGCTGTATTCCTTACACTTTACCAACTCGTTGATTCCCCTTCTCTTCTCTCTCATCGCCCTCAAGCTTTCATCACTTGTTGCAACCTGAGTTGATTACTTAGGAAGGTCGTAACAATCTCCTCCGAAAGAAACTAGCTTCAATATAGTAACAACACATATTTAGGCCCGGATATATTCCGTAACCAACATCTGCACCCATCCTCCACACCAATTCCAGCATATTTAGGCGCACTCCACCAATCATATCTCTCCCCCAATATTCGATTTAGTGGGGATATACACAATGGGCCTGGGAAATTTACATGTTTTCCAGCTATACTTCGATTCCTGATTGCTTGTCCAATGATACATCAAATCTTCTCCCCATCATGGTTCTCTGGGGTGGTGATTCTTGATGCTCCTTGATGCTCCTCAACAAAGATAGATACCTATTCAAGCCCTTCAATACGTTACGCTAGTCGTGTTGATGTGATTGTTTAGTTTGATTCAGTTTAAGACGTTCTACACCCATCATAATGTACAATTAGTGTGTGAATCAATCATGCTAGGAATTTAGAAATCATGGACACATTCTTGATCGCAATCAGGGATCCTATGGATGGCCAATCTTCCGCTATATTCATTAGAATAATTGGAACGATCAAGGTATTGTATGTATGAAAGGATATTGTAGTTTGTTAGGTCAAATTACCTTTGAAGACTAGACAACGGTAGGCGTGCTGACGGTTGCACACCGAGGCCTAGATGTGCCTGATTTCAGCATTTCTCGCTACGAGGATTACCTCCTACACTGAATCAGAAATTAAATTAACTCAGAGTCGGGGTACTTTCCTCTATACTATCAAACTATGATTCCGATTGCGCCTGCCAGCGTTCTTATCCAAGCTTTGTGTTTGAATGTAGAGGATTTCCGAGATTTTTATAGCCTTATAAATAAAGGCATTCGTACAGCTGCGGGTTTGCTGACTGCGTTCAATTTTGAAGTCCGTTTTCCTATCAGCATGGTCATAAAATATGTCTACTTACACCTCTCTCGCATGTTGTAGTGCCGCCATGTCACGGAGGATGCGGAGAAGGTCCTGATATCACAGTGTGCTCGAGGCTTCCACCACCCTTCATGAGTTATCATCTGTGATGATACAATCAAGCTCTGTAGTCAGGGGCCTTGTTAAAATGATATATATATATTAAAACCGCAGTAGCCGAATTCCTTGGATTTCATGGTGGAGGGTCATATGTATGGGTGGATCCAGTTTTGACTATCCCACCACGTCCGTACTTTTATTCTCGCATGCAGAGGAAAAATTGGATTGGAGTATTCGTGTTTTTTGAACTGAATGAAATAGCGTTCAGTGACCCAGGACAAAATTTGACGATCACAGTCGTAGTGGAAGGTCTTCTTTATCCTGTCCCACTACTATATAAATAATGCTCATGATCGCTTGAATGCATGTTCTCCGGCCATCGAACCTCTGCATGCTATCTGTCCTGGCTCTCATAGATACTATGATCAACTAACAGCAGCTCTGGCTCCCCCCTACACGGCCGGGATATCATTATGACCTCGTTCGGTATCCTTGATCCTGCTTATGGAAGTGATACACCATAAAGGTGATGAGCGTTTCGTTGAAATCTGACTAGTTGCCTCTTTGTGTTTTCAACTTTCCGATCATTCCGAGAAAAACGGTGAGTGCTGTAACAATCATACAAGATCCCGACGCACAAGTACAGATGTAAGAGACAGAGTAACCTTGAATTCCTACTCCAGCGGCACCGTTCGGCCCTGTAGTATACTTTCCTCGTCATCTTTATCGAAAAGGATTACTGATGCTAATCCTGCATTGAGGTGCTTTACTTTGCTGGTTTTTTGGGGTTTTACCTTCTGATGCGCACCGATAGAAAATCGTGGATACAAGGCCAAACGTGTGCGAGTCAATATGGAATGATCATCGGATGTGAGATGATCTGGGTGTGTTTGTGGGAAATTATGATGGCTGGGTAATTAGTCCCAAAGTGCTCTCCTATATTCGGACCGCACTGGCGCAAAACCACTACATTACACACAATTAACCTCTTTGGTCTTCGGCTGCCCCTATCTTGCTTACTCATCAGAGTCATACATGCTATAAGGCGGGTGACTCTTGTATGGCGTAGGATTTATGTTGTAAGTAGTGAGATTCAATGAATATGATATTTGACATCAGCGTCAAAGACAGGTAAGCTACATATGTCCGTAAGGTCCAATCTCATGATTATTACATAGTGCGTATAGAATCTATCTAAATGTCCTTTTCCTCGTGTAGCCATTCTCTATTCCCCATAATACTCAAAAAATGCTAGACAATCTTCGTGTTATTCTATGAGCCCTTTTGAGGTACATCATTTCCGAGTGTTTATACCCTGATTATATTCTTGTAGGCGGTCGCCCGAAGGATTTCCTGAGGTTCTTCTCTGTTCCCAATATTTGGGTGAAACTCATACTGCCTATGAGTCCTCCAAGACAAATCAGTATCCTTAATGTGCTCTCAAATGAGCCAGCTATCATTGAGATTGTTAGAAGTTGATCATGAAGAATGTTTTAGCACCTAACACCCATTTATTAATAAAGACTCTTGATGTCCTATACAGAGCTCATTATCGTAAACAAACCCATGAAGGCGTTCAAATTCTCCCCCACCCTTGAGGCTCCCATCCGTTCCGATTAACAAAGATCATTGGAACATCAATAGCCAGGAGGGCCGATTCTCATATATGAAGCATCCCAAGCCTCGGAAATGACAGGCTTATAGGTCATGATAAAAACAATGTGCTACGCGGCCGAGAGAGATTCATTATTGGATAAAGCGATATCCCTTCGTCCATCAATAAGGGATGATGATACTTGTTGCACGTGGCGGTCTACTAGTATTCGAGTCAAGCAGCCCCCATAGCCTCTATATAAATAAACACTCCTAACCTCTCTAGGAGGACACAGCCCCCCTGCTACTTTTCTGATCTAGAGAGGGAGTAGCATACTTAAACCGCGTGTTTACAGGTAACGGGCGTTTGCTTCAAGAGAATTCTCAAGTCGACACACTACCCTGAGCATGGATTCAGTGTTACCATTATCATCTATCCAGGAGTTGATCTCTGATGTTTCGCATCTTAGGAATATTCAGGTAGGTCCCAACATTTCCAACTTGGTTGAGAACTGATTTTGGGCACCATAGAGTCTCACAAGTGAGTCGTCACGTAGAGTCACGAGCTAGTATTGACTTGGTGAAGTTTCGAGCATGACAATTGTAGTGAGCATTTGTTTTAATTATACAAACAATTGATGAACTAAATGTCGTGAACAGACATTCGATTGGTTGTTGACGTTTGACATGGAGGTGTCCTACATCTGGCAAGAACCGTGGGGTCCAGTCAAGACATTGTATATTTTGTCATGGTATATAGGCTTTATTGACATTGCTATCACAGTCTACTGTACGTATTGAATATCCTGTCATTGATATATTGTGCAAACCAGGTGAATCTGTGTTCTCGTCCAACAGTCTTATCCGCAGAGACCATCACAGAGAAAAACTGCAGACACTTGTACCTTTGTGTTATAGGTACGCTCTCTAGCCTCACTGTACCCTTTCCTGCAAGATAAATTCACGTCAATCAGTGATGGTGTATATCGGGATTGCCATTGCGGAGCGTTAGTAACATAACACGAGATTCCTCCCATGACTGTGGTGTGAAATATGTCCTAGCAGCAACAGGGTCCTATAGAATAGGACTATGGGGAAGCACCCATAATGGTGCTATGCACAGTGGTGAGGTGATCTAACACTCACTGGATGTATAGGAAATAGAGTTGTAAGAGTAGAGATGTATAGCAATAGAGTGGTAGAAGAGAGTGTATTGAACTGTAGAATAGTGATGAATACATAGGGTTTATATACATATTCTAAGTAACTATTCATAGAAGTATCTACAGGATCATAGAGTGGAAGAGTTCTACATATAGCATAGGATCGTCCAGTGGATTGCTCTGGACAGGTGGGTCCATGGAGAATGGAGCAGATACATGAGTACTCCACCATGGATCAAATGTGGGTCTCAGATGATCTATCTCTAGATTCATCTGGTAGAACTTTATCTAGTGCAGATATAGACTACACAGATATAGCTCTTATGTGACGAGTGGAGATATCAACTCAACAGACTGACGCAATAAAATACTCTAGTCATCTTTACGCTTCGAACTTGGGCCGTCTGGGGTGGAACAAAGGGCTTAGGAATCTGCCTGGGTGTCTGCTATGTCTTATATTGGTTTGTGGGAGTCCCAACTCTCTCCGCTGTATATGGGCGCAACATGGCCTGTGGGTTGTGACAATTGTATTCACCCACCACATCTACGTTAATTGATTGAATGATTCCCAGATTCATCTCCACCGGGTAAAATCATTCCTAAATGTACTTTTCCGGGTACAGATCCGAACCTGTCTCGGATTATATTCGCTGGAATAATGCTCTTGAATACCGGTATGTATCCAAGATCTTATTCTTACGATGGGGGAGCTAAAGCTTAGCGGGTTTGGTAGCGATGTTACTTATGATGGTTGTTCGAGCCATCCAATTACGTGAGTTTATCTCGAGAATTGTGTGCGGCAGGGGACCTGAGCTATTTCCAACAGGGAGGTCGGGGGTAGAATCCAACTTGATAACCATGATTCATTGTGACGGTATACTTTTCTTCGGTTACAAGCTTTCTTAATACTGAGCGCTCTGTGTATCAGGTATCATGTACTATGTCTATGTATTCAGTAGGTCTATAACTATTGAATTATAACTCAAGCTTATTCGCACAGCTATGTCTGCTCTCAACTTGTTCATTCAAGTCAAGCTTCCAGTGCGTCCTATGACCCCGCCACTGTTGCATCCGATTCAAGCCACAGAACACAAAAGGGCTATAGCGCTTTGTTGTCAACGTACGCCTTAACAGTGAAACCTTCTGAGATGTGTGAGATTACTGATCCTACTCGTCGTGGCCAGGATGTTTCAGGCGTTCTATTCCGTGTTGTCCTGCCGGGTCATCCTGCACATACGACAGCAGCGTTGATGATCGGGGCCATGGAGCAGTGATTGATTACTGAAATAGCATGTTATCATACTTTGCAAGATGTATCAAGAATTAGTGTTGGATTATAATAATTTTTATTGACTGTTTCTGCACAGTCAATTATGGGCTACAGAATTGATATAGTTTGATAAGCATACAAGGGCTCCGCAAAGCACTTATGATTACTATACTATCAGTCACTGTTCGTGCCTGGAACGAATTGTTTTTCAAGTTGCTTCGCTCCCGCTCGAAGTGTTTTGACCAGAGAGAGCGGCAAGATACTTCCACATTATCATAAGAAATACGAGGGATGTATGCGAGGGATTATGGCACCCGTCAAATGGTGGGAGTGGGGGAACGTCTATTGAATTACCCCTTGGTTTGTGAGAAGTCAGACAGAACGGCTTCCCCGCCCATCACCTGCTGTTCCCACCCCCTTGGTTTCCAATGACACTGTTTATGACACAAGCAGCGTTTCAACCTTCCCTCGTATGGTGAATGGCAAGGCCAATTGCATTGATCAGTTCCCCCTGGAGGTCGAAGGGGTGTGGAGCGATAATCACCGACCGCATATCGAGGGTACGAACAGAAATCAAACGGCAAGAGATGCGCCGTGATGATGGGGACGTTGCTGGCTAATTATATTCGTGTGTTACAGTGAACGGCCAAGATGGTATTTGTCCTGGTCTGCAACGCACGTGACAAGGCAATCTCTCCCCTCTACTACTCAACACAATTCGACGCTTCTTCAACCTATCTACCTTCACTCAATTAGCGCAGTGCTCGTGTCACGAATCTAGGTCCAGAACAAGAATTACGTGGAAAGAACTGAATGGTTGATACGTAGGAAGTGGAATTGACATAATCCGTCTAAGGTCGGCCCTTGTATCAGGGACCACGAATATATATTTGGGCGAGATAAGTCTGATGTTGTGATCCGAGTGCTCAAGTGCTCAAGTCGCGTAGATGAACCCTCACTTTATTTCAGAGTAATGCACATTCTACCCTTCGATATAATCACCATGCACATAGCTTATATATCCCTTCCACCCAGCGACGTTGCCAACCTACTTGCCCGAGCTTTCGAACGTTGGGGATCTCTTAATATTTGAGGTCCGAACAGTTCGCTCCACACAAGCATCCCTGGCCACAGCCCGAAAACTTTCTCCATTCATCCTGAGACATCATGCCGGTCGCCTTTTCAGTCCGCCTGGAGTTTGAAAACCGCCCTTAGCCCACATTCATCATCGTCAAATAACCATTGTGTCTATGTGTCATCCCGGATCTTCATCCGTTATGCGATCCGAATCAAATCGCTCCCATGCGGTGGTTCGAGTTTTAATCCTTGTAAGGTTGCGCTGGCGGTCTCTTTACTCTTTCCCTCATATATTCGATGATGAGTATGAGAATGTCAGGTGAAAGTTGAGAGGGTTGGATGTAATGGACTGGAGAACCAGAAATACATCCAGGGCGCTTAAATCATGGTTTTGGGAATGCGGTCGTAACAGTACCAATGTGAGCCCCAGGAAGATGGACATCAACGGGTGCGGTCAATCGAATATCCCGTAGATAAATTCGTTGGCTAGGCGTCAATATTGAATGAATGTTGATGGGGTATATATCCCGGCCATTGTCATTCAGTTTTTCTAGGATAGTCACATTTGGTGTAACTGGGTCGGGGAGTGGAACGCGGCTGGTTCGTGGGGCTGACTCGTGGACGCTTATGATCAGTTGAATGGGCGTTTTCCGGCCATCGAACTTCTGCATGCTATCTGGCCTGGTCCCACACATCGGACTTGTGTTGTATATATCAAAAGATCGGGAACTTCCACCCTTATCGTTAGTTGTTATCTTTCTGCACAAGTTGTTCCCGACATAGAAAACTCACTGAATTATCAAACCTATTCTAATGCTTTCCGATCATTCCGAGAAAAGATGGTGAGTGCTGTAACAATTATACAAGACCCCTGGCGTACGAGCCTAGATGTCAGAGATAGAGTAACCTTGAATTCCTACTTTCCTCGTCATCTATGAAAAGATCATTGGGTGTGAGATGATCTGGGTCTATTCGTGGGAAATTATAATGGCCGGGTAGTTGGGTCCAAGATGTTCTCTTGCGGTCAGATCGCACTGCCATGGAACCTTGATGGAACCACTACATTCCACGCAATGAACCTCTTTGGTCTTGGGTCGTCGAATAACTATTTCGCTTACTCGTCAAAACCATGCACGCTCGAAAACGCTGAACAACCTTCGTGTTATTCTATGAACCCTTTTGAGGTAGAGTTGGGCGCAATGGCAGAATAGTGGTCAACTCCGATAGGAAGGATTAGTTTTTCTTGTGGAGACTCCTTCGAACATTCACCGCGATGCTATATTTGCTCACCGGTGCACACCACACCTACATTGTAGCTGAAAATGTTGGCTGTGCGCAATCATTGTTCAAACGGCAGTACAC
This sequence comes from Macrolepiota dolichaula, assembly GCA_003315915.1. Lineage (NCBI taxonomy): Eukaryota > Fungi > Basidiomycota > Agaricomycetes > Agaricales > Agaricaceae > Macrolepiota > Macrolepiota dolichaula. The sequence continues at coordinate 986 of QFDT01000512.1, read as the reverse complement.
TCACGATACCTGACCAGAAAGCTTTCACACTACATGATTTCCGAGTAGTTAAGCCTCAATCATATTCTCGTGGGCGGTTCCCCGATAGATTTTCTGAGGTTCTCCTCAATTCCCAGTATTTGAGTGGAAGTCATACGCCTATAAGTCCACGACAAGCTGGCGAAACCATCACCTTAGATGCTATCTCAAATGAGCAAGGTATCGTAGCGATTGTTAGAAGTCGATCAGTGCCTTGGCACCTAACATCCGTTTGTCAATGAAGACTCTTGATTACCAAGAAGTCCTACATGGAGTGCATATTCGTAAACAAACATTAAGGCGTTCAAATTTTTCCCCACCCTTGGGGCTCTCATCCGTTCGGATTCCAAAACACCAGAACATCGATAGCCAGGAGGGACGAGTCTTACGTACAATGCACAAACCTTGGATATGACAGGCTTAGAGATCGTGATAAACGCGATGTGCTACGCGGCTGAGGGTGATATCCCATCGTCCATCAATAAGGGGTGGTGATACGTGTTGCACCTGGTGACCTACTAGTGTTCCGAGTCAAGCAGCCGCCATAGCCTCTACAAAAATAAACAACCCCAACCTCTCTTGGAGGACACTGCCCTGTGGAGAGTAGCATACTTAAACCACGTGTTCATAGGTAACGGGCATTTACTTCAAGAAAATTCTCAAGTCAACGCACTATCCTGGGCATGGATTCAGTGTTACCATTATCATTCATCCAGGAGTTCATCTTTGAAGTTTCACATCTTAGGAATGTTCAGGTAAGTCCCAACATTTCCAACTTGACTGAGAACTTATTTTAGGCGCCATAGACTCTCACAAGTAAGTCGTTGCGTGTAGAATCACGAGCCAGTAATGACTTGGTGAAGTTTCGAGCATGACAATCGTGGTGAGCGTTTGTTTTAGTTATACAAGCAATTGATTTGGAGAACCGAATGTCGTGAACAGACATTCGATTGGTTGTTGACGTTCGA
>QFDT01000509.1:0-17445 GCA_003315915.1 Macrolepiota dolichaula | reverse complement strand
ATGGGGGCGACTGAGGCGCTATCGACCCCGTCCGGAATCTTTGTTACATAGTTGACATAGGACACCTAGATTAGGGGATAGGATGTGTGACGCGAAGAGGTTGGAGAGAAATGGGGAGAGAGGACGAACGGCATATTCCTGGAAGGTTCCATGCATCTGGAATCCGTGGCTTAGCTTTCCTGTTCTGTATTCAAGACATGCTATTTGCTCCACCAGTCAAAGACAGGTACACGTTCGTAGCTTAGCATACATACCCGAATCCTGGCTGGTACGACACATCTCGCATCTACGACAGAGGTGGTTACATCACAAAGAAAACACACCAAGTAAAGATAACAAGGATACGCACGACCCGCATATCCCAGCAATCCACTTCAACCCAACCCTATCACCAATCTTGACAGAAGGACCATATGTCCCCTTTCCAATTGCGACAACAACTCCTACGCCTTCATGACCACCAACTAACGGGATAATTGGCTCCCTCCCCCAGTCAACGTTCTTGATGTGTAAATCCGAGTGACACACGCCCGAGTATTCTAATTTGACTAGACACTGGCCAGGTTCGAGTTCAGAGGGTTGGGTAACAGGCCAATTGGATTCAAGGGTATATGATGATTTGACAGTATGGAGGACCGCTGCGCGTTGAGTCTTTGGAATGGTGAATTGTGCGGTGGTAGAAGACATCTTGGCAAGACCCTCGTGCGAGAGGATACGCTCTGTGTATTTATTGGCTCTTGCATGGGTAGGTTGGAGAGTATCGCGTGATATGACCCGGTCAAAGTAGGGCCCGAGAGCGGAGGGTGGATAGCGTCAGATGATATCTCAAGTTCTTGTGCGAGTTGGCAAGGTGAGTTTCACTCAGGGGCCACTTTACGTCACATGTTATGACTAAATGTGACTGCGGATATCTTATCGCTCGCTGTAAACGAAAGTCCATAGGGTAGTTTGTATAGTGGTATACTACCGTCGCTTGGTTGGTCTAGTGAGGGATTTTTGGCGATGGCATGCCAAGCACTTTTATCATTATCATCCACAACGGAACATTCTAGTGAGGCTAGTCAATCTACCTTGGCAGTGACGCCGGCCTCTATGTGAGTATCTTCACACAACCGTGGCTGCTTCTGTTTACCGGCGCCCGCTTTTCATTTATGTTCAATCTCCGGGATAATTCAACAGGCATTTGCTCTCACCCCAAGACCATGCCTTGGGAATGAGAGTTCCTTATGAAAAATCCTCAGATGTCACTTGGGCTCATTCAGGGCGACTCAGTGATGATCACAGGATATTTACATCTGTAAGTCCAAGATGACCATTTCTAACCTAGTCACAAGACTTCGTTGCTCAGCGTCGCACATTCGTCAGAGAGGGAACATAACTGGTCGTCCCTAACTGAATACTTGCTCGTGAGGACAATCAACATCGCGGGGACAATACGCAGTAAAAGAATGCTGGTTCTATTGGAGCAAGTCATCTCGCCTGCGTCAGTTGGTGAGTGCAGAATTGAATAGGCTAGCTGCATACTGAATCCGTCATCAACCTCAAGTTTGATGTATACCTGAGACGCCTCCCCAAGCCAAAGGTTCAGCGTAAATGGGAATCCGGGCGTCTGAGCATCAGGGATGAACGAAGTGATATAATCACTTAATTCCTGCGGGCAGTGACTTATTCGGTACAGGGGTTCACCCGTTTCTCCTACGACGGTTATAAGGGGTCTGTGGTGGTCGTTTCCCTCCCGTAGATTACTACAGAGCCCAAGCAACGTCGATTCGCTCACTACGGAGTGCAACCACGGAAGAAAGTTTCCAGAAGAACCCAGGTCTCACGACCGCTCAAACAACTAAAGTTTATGTGTGTGAGTCGGCTGATTAGGCCAGGCATCGATTCGCCAGGCACCGCAAATATGTTCTTCGATTTGAATAGTGAAATTATGTGTGAAGGTCACTTTGAAGATGTTTTTTAATTTGTGATAATTATGTATCGTATATTTATTGATGCATATAATAGGTGAATTTGTGTGAGTATTTTGGGAATAAGAGTCGCTATGAAAAATCCTCGTATCCTTCCCCGAGCGCTCATCCAGACAGCATTTCTATTGGGGCATTTTCACTTATTTACGCACACCTTCCTCTTCTCTCTGGAATAAGACACGGCCCCGTAGTACCTGGATCATTTCAATGATCAGCATCAAACCTTGACGGTGGATACAGGACAATGCACATCAGCCCTCAGCCCTCCTATGACCCGTCCGTCTAGGGTGTTTACGTTGTATGCGCTCCCATCGGACTTGTGGTGATCAGCCAGAGAGATGAAACTGTTGGGTCACAGGAACCGGGTCTTTCGCAATCTACTCCATGGCACACCACGGCGCAACTGAGTCCAAGCCATCCAGCATACCGAGAAAGGGAGCAAACCTCGATGAGGTGTGGGCGCACCTCACCACTGGCGTCGACCACATCATGACTGGGGCTAATCTATCGTCTGCGGACAATATGAATCTCTATACAATCGTTTACAATTACTGTAAGTTGCCCGCAAGAAATTTCCTTGCTCCTTTTGCGGGACCAGGTAATTATCGTACTGTATCTCGATAACGCTTTTTTTGACGATGGTCACCCTTTCACGACCCCTCGTGTTCAGCAACGCCCAATATGATGGGAGAGGAGCTCTACAAGAAGCTTAGTGATTATTTTCCTCAGCATATCCAACCTGTGATTGAAGTATGCACATAACCAGTCATTCACGACGGTCTTCGTTAACACATTACAGCAGTCAGAAGTTCTCCAGGGCGTTGACCTGTTAAGATACTATATAGGGGAGTGGGATAGATATAGTACCGGCGCCAGCCGCCTCGATCGAGTATTCGACTTCTTGAACAAAACTTGGATAAAGCGTGAGCGCGACGAGGGTAGGAAGCACGTGCACCCGGTTAGCAAGGTATGTTTTTGCAGACATAATCTCTCTCAAGTCATTTTAACCTGTCTGCAGCTTGCTTTAGTGCAATGGAAAAGGCATTATTTCTCGCACATCCAAAAGAACAACGCAAAGTTGATAAATGCTATCTTGCGTTTAATCAATCAGGAGCGTGATGGTGAGCCAATTGATCAAGATCTCGTCAAGAAGATGGTGGATTCTTTTGTGTCGTTGAATCTTGAACAACCCCTCCCCGATGCCGAATTCTTCGACGTCTACCGCGATAGATTCGAGGCACCATTCCTCCTGACGACGGAAAATTACTACAAAGCAGAATCAGAGGCATTCCTTGCCAAGAACTCTGTTTCGGACTACCTTTGGAAAGTGGAGGAGCGTCTGAGGGAAGAGAAAGCGCGTGCCAAACGTTACCTTTACCCAGAAACACACGAACACTTGGTCAAGAAGTGCGAGCATACTCTCATTCAAGAACACTCGGAGGTGATGTGGGAGAGCTTCCGATTTCTGGTTGAATCTGGCAAAGACGACGATATACAATGTATGTATGCTTTGCTGTCGCGTATCCCGCGGGGCCTGGAGCCACTGCACGACAAGTTCGAGGCACACGTCAAGCAGGCAGGGTTGACTGCCATCTCCAAGTTTGTTGACGAGAGTGTGGCGGGAACTGGGTCTCCTGATCCTAGGGCCTATGTTGACGTGCTTTTCGAAGTCTACCACAAAAACTCGGAAATCGTGAGGAAATGTTTTGGGAATGACGCCAGGTTTGCCGTTAGCCTGGATAAGGCATGTCGAGAATTCGTCAATCATAATGCTATTTCTGGACTGTCGTCCACCAAGTCCTCTGAGGTTATTGCCGAGTGTGCACATACGCTTCTACGTGAGGAAGGGGTGAAGAGAGATGATTCTGAAGGCGCTCTCAACCACATAGTAAGTCTGCAGCACATCATTTTCGACTATGCATTTACTGATAGCTACAACAGATGGTGCTCTACAGATACCTCGAGGAAAATGAAGCACTAGACCGCGCCCTTGATGCGGGTCGAATTTTGCCTTGTCCAACATGAACAGAAGTTCATTTGGGGGCGCCACGACGATTCGACTCTCCCATGATCTTCGTGTACTTTAGACTTTGCTCCTGGTGTAGGGGAACCTACATGGCTGGCGTGAGAATCGAAGGAATTGGTATATTCAAAGCGTGGATAGTATTTTACATTCTCTAGCTACTAGTAGTCTCTGCCATTTATTGGTGTACTTTCAAGAGGTAGAAAATAAGTGATTGACGGATGCAACCACGCTCGCAGCCCGAGCAGCCAGGCGGCCGCGCTACACTGAAATAGATTGCTTCCTATATCTGTAAGTCCGTACTGAACATTTATGGCCCTAGGGGGTTGGAGCATAAGGGACTGACCAGGTTTTTGTGGGCACTCTTCTTGATATATCGATAATCATAAGATTGTTACATCGACAGACTTTATGCGGGGGATAACGACTGTGGCCCCAAAATTCGCAGCAAGTGTGCCCATTGGGGATATAAGATCAATAATAGGGTCAAACAAGGATACGTTTTGGGCATGACTCATCATGCCAAATCTCTGCGCCTGAAAATAAAGAAGCAGATGACCATAGTGATATATGACTCGTCTTGTTATTTGAATTAGTAATTATTTATCAGGCGAGACCCTCAGCCTTCTTTCCTCAGTCCACGCAAGCTCCCCGGCACATCGGCTCATGTCGATGACCAAGCTACTTTCTCCTAGCCAAATGTGGACAGGGAATATCGTATATATATGAGGCGAAATTTCCATAAATTCTCCTTTAAAATCTGCACATCCAAGGACCTTACGACTTCTTAGATAAAATGACTGAGACCAGGACCAAAATTCCCTACGGTGTGTATGGTTATTTTATCAATCAGGATGCAAGACTTACCCCCCCACTCATACGAACAGTTCGATTGGGTAAATCGGGATTGAAAGTCTCCAAGATCATCTTAGGGACGATGCAATATGGTGATTCTACCTGGCAGCCATGGGTCATTGGTGACGAAGAAGAAGTTACTCGTCATATCGAGGCAGCGTACGTGCACCACCATCGATGTGAATTGTGCTTTCATTGACACTTCTTTAGTTATGATGCTGGAATTCAAACGTTTGATACAGCCAATGTATGTGTAGTTATTATTTTTCAGATTTCAAAGTGCGGCTGAACACAGGCACAGATGTATTCGAACGGTGCCTCTGAAATCCTCCTCGGTAAAGCTATCAAGAAACTCAACCTTCCTCGCGACGAAATTGTCGTTATGACTAAGGTGAAATCTTGCGTATTCCGTCTTGTTTGGAGTAATAACGTAATCCCCCCCCTAGGTTTATTCCGTTGTTGCCAGAGACCCCGCAACTATCTTCTCCATTTCTGGCAAAAATCCAGACGAATTCGGATACGTTAACCAGCGTGGCCTGAGCAGAAAGGTGAGCGGGAACAACTAAACTCCAAAAGCAAATGGCAATGATTTAATGGCAATAATCTACCTATATCAGCATATTTTTGAATCTGTTAAGCATAGCCTTGAAAGGCTTCAGCTCGATTATGTTGACCTCTTACAATGTGAGTCTGATCAACCATGAACTACAGCTGCTATTAATTGTGGTCGAAAGGCCATCGCTTTGACGAAGAGACACCTATTGAAGAGACGGTGAGGATACAAGATATTATATAGGCCATCTCGCTCTGAATTCATGTGTAGATGCAAGCTCTTCATGACGTCGTTCAGGCAGGATATGTTCGTTACATTGGCATGAGTTCATGCTACGCCTGGCAGTGTAAGCGTCTCATCTCATGAGCCGAAAATGCCTATTCTAACTTTGCTTCTAGTTCATGCTATGCAAAGTAAATTTTCTCATCAACCGTCTAAAATATACCTAAAATAACCGAATCTTTAGATTATGCCATTGCAAATAAACTAACGCCCTTTATTTCCATGCAAAACCACTATAACCTGGTTTATCGTGAAGAGGAGCGGGAGATGCTACCCACTCTCAAGGTACGTGAGAAACTTGTAGCTTATCCTCATTTAATTTCTCAATATGAAAATAGCATTTCGGTGTTGGGTCAATTCCCTGGTCTCCACTGGCTCGTGGTCTGCTCACGCGTCCGCTGACTGAAAATACAAAACGAGGAAGCACTGACCTTATCATTGGGAGGTACCTCGGGGGCGCTGGAACTGAAGAGATCATAAAACGGTTTGAACTTTTTGTCAAAGGATACGGTATATCGGATGAACTGATGACGCCACCTTTCTAGAGTGGAGGAAGTCGCCAAGAAGCGCGGAATATCCATGGCTCAAGTCAGTGTGGCTTGGACCTTGTCAAAGGATGGTCAGCTTTTCGGAATTGCTCGGGTGCTCGGGTGCTCACCTTCCAGTAGAAGTAACTGCGCCGATTGTCGGTACGACATCACTCAAGAACCTTGAAGACATTATTGGTGAGTGCATTCCTGGAGCAAAAAAACAGATGTGTGATCAGTCTTTAGGTGGGGCACAGGTCACTCTTACACCCGAAGAGATCAAGTATCTCGAGGAGCCTTACAAATCACGGGAAATTATTGGTCATACCTAGGTATTGAAGAGTAACGCATTTGTGCTCATTTGGTTGGAGGAGGGGTATCCGTAACAGGGGTATATGCAATAAACTTGTTCTATTCACGAAATAGTAGATCCCGGAGGAACCAGCGTGGCATATTTCATGAACTGAAACAAATATTATTCATATTGAGATAGTATACCAGACACCCCACCTCTTGTAAGGACTGCGAAATATCCTTTTTGCCACGTCGGTCGTCTGAAGGTTGAAGCTTTGAAGGTTACGATTAGAAGAGATACATGACATTTGTTCCGGTAGACATTCATTACACTATCCTACTACTCATTTGCGTCAGAAAGCTCAAGGAGCCATACAGCGTTAGGCGGGTAGAACGGCGGCAAGCTCCTCCCCACTGGGACGAACCCAACCTCAACCTTGTGGATCACGATGTAAGCTAGGAGGCAGAACTTCTAAATGGGTAGGAGTTACCTGAGTGTTGTAATCCTCTGGAGCCTTCCAACCTTTCATGAAGCCTTCTTTCGCATCTACAATGCTATCGATTGGTCGAGCCAAATTAGGGTGACAATGACATGTTGATATTGTTACACTTACACGAAATGGTTTTTGCCGTGGCGTTCATCCGGAATCAAATGCCAAGTCCCGCTGGGGGGCTCTGGCATGAGGACAGCAAACAATTTCCCATCAATGTCAGTAGCACCTCCTCCTGCGCAGCTGATGTGGTACTCGTTGTTGTCATCCATCTGGATGAAAAAGAGGATTTTTTCGGGGATGGCGGGTTGAGGATCGAGAACGATAGCCTTGGGGTTGAGGCTCTTATCCTCAGCAGCACGCCGACCGATGGGTTTCAAGTCTGCGCTGACGCTCTTGATGTAGTAGTAACCAGTTGTAATGTGAGTCATGTCGATGATATGTGGTGCTGAAGAGCTTGGACGAGACGTCGAGGGTTTTATACCACAGGAAACTGTTAACCACGGCTTTTCGCCGGCCGCTTTCCAGGTTCTGGGATCATGCAGCACGTCTTAATTTCTGCTTCATTTCCACAAATGCTTTTCCACGAACTCCCGGCAGGCTTTCTCGGTGCATTCCAGAAACGAAGAGGAAAATCCGGAAGCGAAGAAATCCGAACAAGGTCGGTAGATGTAATCGTGACCCCTCCACTGCATATCGCTGCATATCGCTGGTAGCCAGTCTGAACCAGGTCAAAAACGCCGTTTCCCTCAGTGTGAAACAAAGAATTATACTCTGACCTCAACCAAAGCGCAAACGGGGACGGGAATCTTGGGTGAAAGTCTCGATTATCGCTAGATGTGCTCTGTTCGGATCCTTTCTTCTCTTTACGAAAACAATGAATAACCAGATGGGCTCCAGCGCGCTCAGAATCATGCAACATGTCACCTTATTTATTGTACAAGCACAAGAACTGATGTGCCACCTTCTTGAGCGCGAGCATGCATGGGACGAAGATCGGTTATTGTTCCTTTTAATGACTTAATTGGGTAATCACCTGTTCGATGATTACAGCAGCAATGTTGGCCTCTGATCGAATTGTGGAGGACCTGCGTTCACATGAGGCATTGAGGTCTCGTTATGTTCGAGACAGCAGTCATTCAAGGATTTGTTCCCGAAGTAGGGTAAGTCAACCAGGATTTCGCTGACCTAAATGGGAAAATCGGACATTGTTAAGGCCGACCTTAATGGATGGGCGATACGTCAGGCCCTCAGGGGTGACTAGCTGTGTGGCCCCAGATGCTGTGTTCGGATATCGTCGGACATGCGAGACTCAAGCAACGGAAGTTTTCATTGGGTTTGATATCTCTTGGATTATTGAACAAGTGCTATTGAGTATATGATATCTCTTGTACACGCGCATAACTCGCAACCCATATTTCTTGTTAGGACCTCTCAACTTCTGTGCTATGATTCCATACACCTGTTAGCTTGTTCTGCCCGGTAGCTGATCCAAAGGGCGGGCATTCACCAGAGGCCTGCACAATAGAGGGGGTGCCTACACAAACTGCGAAGAATTAAATACTATGACACTATTGTAGAGCGTGATTGTTACCGGATTTATAACTACCATAGCATAGTGAAGAGCAGCATCCACGTCTGAGGTTCACGCTTTGATCTTGGAAGAGAGAAGAGAGACGAGAAGACTGTGATACAATGATACAACTACGACGCAGTCAGCGCGCTCTGGGACGAAGACTTTGATATGTGAGTCATCCCATTCGTTGGGAGCCAAAGTGCACAAATGTAGCAAATTATTTAATAGACAATCGGTAAGTGATGCCGGTTTTCATGCGTGGTATTCCTTGGAGACAGGAGTAGCTCATGAAATCTCTAAAGTTGAGTTTACGTTGATGCCCATTATTCGAGAGAAAATGGACCGACGCTCTCCCATGCAGCCAGTAAGACTAAATCAGCCAAGTGCAAGTTATAGTCGTTCTGCATAAACATGAGCGACATGTGTTTGTTTGGGGCGTAACCTGATAGTCCACCATTCTTTAGTACGACACAACAGATCAAGGAGACCTACTTTGACAGCATGGACTAAAATTTCCGCAATTAGAAGGACTTTCCCTTGACTTGCGGGGAAACGGAACACTATGGGGAGAGGAGCACAGCTACGAGAGAACGAGACTCACAAGGAATAGATCGGATTAGTACATAGACTAATGGCGCACTACAATACCTACACTGCCGAGCATAGCATGGGCTCATGCCTATTCAAAGGACATATCCTGCTTGAACGACATCATGAAGAACTCGCACCCACGCTTTGCGTCGAAGCGATGACTTTTTAATGGCGGGTAGAAATGATCCGGAGAGGTTTACCACACACACACCTTGTAGAACGGGAAGTAATGCTGTAGTATAGGAGGGTGGGTGGGTGCTGGTAGCTCTACCATCGATTCTGTCAGGTCCAAGTCTGAAAAAAAGCAAGCCTCCGTTCCAACACAGACATCCTCTACAAACGGACGATTTGTCATCGCAAAGAATAGTAGTCCTTTCTCTTGATATAACATGTGTACTGACGTATATTTATACAGGGCATACAAGACGCAACCATGATTGGTAAGAGACTTGGTAAAAATAGGGAACCGACTGATCTTCAATGTGAGTTCGAGTCTGCTGCTGCATTGAACGTCGTTTCTTTGGGTTTATGGGAGCGTGGGGGGAGGGAGACCAGTGTCTCAATCATTGGTTCTTAGTTATTCATCCTAATGGCTGCCACAACTACGGATTGACGTGGAGGTCTATTTCCGAGTAAGCCATGAATTCAACACATAGCACAAGAATACTGTGGCATGTTGATAAATCGCCGAGAAACTAGAGGATGCTCTTGTCAGTACCCTGGTGCCGGACAGCCTTGGTTTGCTATGCACGTCACGGGAGTACTGGCATCATTCTATCTTCTTGTGGCAATGAAATAAGGCTGTGTCCACTTATAAAGTGTGCGATTGGACACAGATCGGGCGGGATGAATGGCGAGTCTCCTTCTGTTACTTGCTTTTGCCCACTCCCTTTTTGGCGCTCCTCTCACCCTTCCTGGCAACTTACCGTCGCACGGTGATCCCCATCAACTCCTACAAGCGAGGGAGTCCTCCAATATATTCGACAACAATAGAACAATCTGGGATATCATATGGTCGTGCTTGGCAACAGTGCTTGCTTGTACCTGGGTTGCTGTTCATCCAAACATTCCATCCCCAAAGGCGGACTGGAAAGAGCGCTTTAAGGAACGCTTGGTGATTATGGCTTACGCATGGATTGCGCCGGAATGTGTGACTATGTGGGCTATGAGACAGTGGTTCTCTGCGAGAAAGATAGCGAGAATATATAATGAAAGATGGGGCATACCAGGTGAGATCACCTCTCGGATGAGCTTGTTGAGTCAAAATAACAGGTGATGATAGAAGATACGCGGAGCTGGGCCAGAATTCTCTGGAATTCTTTGTGTCCTTCAAGAGATGGTGATGGTGAGAGTTGATTTTATTATGCAGAATAAATGTATTTATATGGGTAGATATTCTCCTTGGCAGGTGGACACTCACCCACGGTTTTTTTGCCCAAATGGGTGGCTACATGATCTTCCGCGAGAAACAACCATACTGGACCCTTTTCCTCGAAGATGTTGACCTCGAGCGCGATATGATTCTCGTCCCGTACTACACCGAGGAAGAGCTCATGGACCGCAGCAAGAGTGATATTCTTTCGAAGGGTGTCGCCCTGCTTCAAACCACATGGTTTGTAACACAATACTTCACGCGGTGGTTTTACAAGTTACCCTTGACCGAATTGGAAACCATTACCCTGGCTTTCGCAATTCTCAACGTTGCCACCTATATCTTATGGTTGCATAAACCACTGAACGTTCAATGCCCCATCCGTGTCTATGAACAATCTTTGGCATTACCAGCTATGCAGTCCGACCATCGACATCACATTCACAGCGAGTCCCTGGCCTCTCTCAACAGCCAGCTCCCAATACCAGTTCTTGTTTTTGATGATATAATCAATAACGCCGATTTCGCTGAATGGGGAGAGTTACGTGAAACTCCTTGGTTTTGTGATGACATCCCCACAGGCAATCAAACAACAGTTGCTGCCAGTCCAAGTTCAGGGTCTCAAACACTCGCTAGTACTCCCTGTCTCGGCAGCAAAGAGCTTGAGGGGCCTGATGTTGATGGCACCATTTGTCAAGACACAGGGAGTGTTCGGGTTGAAGAGGAGGACGACTGGGGAGAGCCTGATGAGATCCCATGGTTTCCGAATCCTGAGGCTTTGCCCGCGGCTCTCGGAGATGAAGATGAAGCAAGCACTATCAGCTACGAGACTCAACACACTGGTTCTGTTTGTAGCCGCCGTAATCAGGTTAGGTGGTTCCACAAACTTCCATGGCGAATTCGGAGGGGTCTCCCACATGGTACGATCATCCTCACTGTTGATGGGGGCTGGTACACCATTCATATCAGCCACGAAGTCATACAAGACAATAATATGGCAATGTTTGGCACTCGAAACAACCCCCTCTCTATTGATTTTTATGTGCCACTTTTTCTTCGAAACCGGTCATGGGCTTTGCAGATGTCAGTTGTGCTGCCATTGAAGATGCTACTACGGGGTCACGAAAGAAAAGAGGGCGAGCAACGCTGCGTCCATCAGCGTCTAAGGCGACAAGAATCCGAGAGGTCCAGTTGACGAGGAGAATAAGAGAGAGAAGACTGAGAGAAGAGAGAGAGACCGAGAAGGATCGCACAGAGCTTTTTGGAAAGTAAGTGGGGAATCGATTAACTGCCGTTCTCACTACTACAAGCAGGTATTTAAGTCACTATGAATCCGATGTTCAAGATTAGCTATGATCGTTCATGCGTAGTTACTAGACTGAAGGGGGAAAGATAGGAAAGTCGGTACGAATATTTGAATAAGGTGAGTACGTGGCAGGGGAAAGACATGTAGAGAAATGAAGAGAAATGGAAAGAAACTGAATGGACGAGTACCTGAGACTGTGATATACGTCTAACATTAGGGGAAATTTGTAGGTACGCATGGAGAAGGTGGTCGGAAATGGATATATGTATTTTTCTGAATAGAGTGGGATGGTCGGCCGCAGGAGACGGGTTGTGGGCGCTCCGAATTTATGAGAGACACTGGTCGGCGTCTGGATCCGTAGCAGCCGAGCTGCAGTCTCTACATCACCGGGGTACTTGGATACTGACCTCCCGGTCAGTTGGTCGCAAGGCGAAGTGAAATCAAGTCGAGGGATGATACAACGTGGTCGAAACTTGAGGTGTAGAAGGTTTGAGGACAGCGGAGGTGGCGGCATTCACCAACCCTTTGGCAGGGGTGACTCTGGTGGTTGAACACCATAGTCCGCCTGACAGGAGTTACGTCCCAAGGAGGTGTCGGGCCCAAAGGGGTTCGTAGAAAGGGGGAATGGTGGGGGGGAAGTAAAGGTCATAGCTGAGTACTCATCTTTGCTGTCCTGAATCTTCGTCGTGTCGATATCATAGGTAAGCTGCTCGAGCTCTTCTGGTGTTGCTTTGGTAATCTTGGTGACCGGTATGGCACAGAGGTCGCGTGGGTGGTATGGAACGAGTCGGTAGGCTGCAAAACGGAGTTTGGATATGGTGCCATCGAGTTCCGCCAGAATATACAATCCTCCTTTAGTCCTCCTCAGCACCACCATGGGGCCGAAGTATCTGGGCTTTGTCTTGCTGCCCAAGGTGCCGTCGTAGCGAGAGTTTCGTACCAACACTAGTTTTCCGGCGTCAAAGTTGTAGTCTTGAATCGAGTTGGCGAATCTTTCATTGAATTGTCGGATGGATTCGTATCTGGCCTTGAGGACGAGCTCCTTGACCATGGCGAGATCGTGTGGTCTCTTCTGGAGCTGGATGGCACGGATGGCGATGAGGTCTGCTGTTGGAAGGGGTTTGGTGAGTGTTGGGGCAAGGTAAGTTGCCTCTGCAAGATCGAAGGGTAGGAGCAGCTCGAGTCCATGAGCAAGGTAGTAAGGGGAATATCCTGTTGACTTCTGAATAGATACGCGTTCTGCCCAAAATACCGAAGGGGCAACTGTTGTCCATCGATTTTCCTCTCCCTCAGCTGCTTTGATAAGCGACTCTCTGACGTCACGATGTCTCTGCTCGACAACTCCATTGGCCTGCGAGTTGTAGGGTGATATGCGAATGTGATTGATCTTGTATTTCGTCGAGAGGTATTCCGCTGCCTGAATAAAAGCTGGGCCATTATCAGTGACAAGCTCCTCCACCGCTCCCCATCTGCATAAGATATCCTTGAATATAAATGACCCCAGTGATCGTGCATTCTCGGCTCGAAGCATACGCCATTCCGGATAGGAGGAGAGTGAGCACCGTGCGTGAACGATGTAGCGAAACCCATTTGAGCGTGGCATAAACATTGTATCAATGTGGACTTTTCTGAAAAGTGTGAGAGTTTCTGGAACAGATGGAGGGATATGAACGTGCTGCATAAGACGCGTCTGGCACTCATGACACGTCTGGATGAACCATCTGACATCTTGCTCAAGCTGGGGCCACCAGAAGCGTTCGAGAAGTCGAATCCTAACTGTGAAGATGCCTTTGTGCCCTAACTTGTCATGAGCCTGCTGAATGAGCTGATAGCGACGTTCTGGTGGTATAACAATCTTGTGCTTCTTCTTCAGGTCCTTCTTCCACAACTTCCCCTCCCTAACAAAAAATCCTGCAGCTTGATGCACGAAGCGTTTGAATGCTTCATTGGATAGGTTGGGTGGTCGTTGGGCTTCTTCAAGGAACTGGTGAATGAGGGTAAGTTCTTTGTCGCGAGCTGTTGCTTTCTCTGATCGTGGTATAGTTGGTGTTGGTGTCAATGCTGAGTCGCTGGCATTGAAGTTCAAGATGAGTGTTTGGGTGGCCGAACGTGTCGTCGATGGGTTGTTGATGATTTCTATTGTGAATGTGTCTGCAGATTCGATCCAGGCAACTTCAGATTCTTGAGGTGTAGGGGGAGAGATGAGGTGTAGGAGGCAGTTGGCGCTGTCGATCCATACCTTGTAGTCGTCGTTGATTGGCGGATCTTTGGGTGCCGCTGGACGTCGAGAAAGGCCGTCTGGTCCGTGTTCCTTCCCTGGTACATGCCTGAGTTTGAAGTCAAAGAGGAGAATGGCCGCAATCCAATTATCACAAATCCTGATGCTTACCTAAGCTCAGTATACAAGCAAGGGGACAGCAGTCTTAGATAAGCAAGTAGAAGCAGTGAAGTGATCAAAGATCAGATAGTAGATCGAGGATAAGACAGGCTAGGCTGTAGACAAGTTGTTAAGTCTGGGTCCTACAGACGCCAGACAGCTAGTTTATATACACAGAGGACTAGGACCTGGGACACTACCAGATGACCCCAGGGACTCTGGTCCTTACTAATTACATGGAGAAACTAATATCTCCTAGCCAATGGCATAAAACCCTTACTGATTGTTAACAATGACACCATATGACAACATAGATAAAGATCTTATCTTACTGATCGTTCCAGAACCCTCTAGAACGATGAGGAGTGATAAACTACAGATGGCACAGATAATCAACACATGATACAGATAATAATGATCGGCGCGTAACTCCTGAACGGATGCACGCCCCGCGACGTCCCGGGTATCGTCAGAATGCGACGGACGAGGGCTTTCCAACGGTACTAAGTACGAGGCAAACGGCCCAGTATTCGGCGAGATATAACGTAAACAATGTTTTCTGCCAAATCTGTGACACCAATGATTGACAGCCGCGTTAGGTTGAACATCGGGGTTGTTGATCATACCCTTAATATACTTCGCATCCACCTCCAATATCAAGTTCTTTACCCCAATAATCCAAATCCTAACGTCCTTCAATGCTCGGAAGACCCCAAATAACTCCAACTTTGCTTGCAAATATCTTCCTTCGCGTTCACTGAGCGTGAGTGACCCGAATCTCGAGGGGAATCATTTATTGTCATCCCCCAGCTGTTGAAGGATGTAGCCAACAGCAATCTGCAACGTGTCCACAGCAAGAATGACCTCTCTGTCAGATGAATAGTCAATAGCACATATGCAGGGAGAGTTCTTGGCCAAATCTTTGAGCTCGTTCATTGCCTCCGTTTCCTCCTCTTCGAATATAAACTCCACGTCTTTTTTGGTGAGCCGTATGAGTGGTCAAGTAATCGCAGCGTAGTTTTGAATGAAAATGCAAATAGTGCCGAGGGTGCCGAGAAAACCTCGTACTTCCGAGAGATTGGTGGGGATGGGCCAGTCGACAATCTTCTGGATTCTTGCTGTGTCTGGTAGTTGTCCTTCATAGGTGCAGAGATGGCCAACAATGAGTGCTTGAGGAATACAGATGTGTGATTTTGGTCCAGAGAGTGTTCCGCCGGCGTGTTTGATGCGCTGAATAATTCTGTTGATGTTTTGGAGGTGCTCCCATACAAACCGTCGGATCCCTGGATTTTCGGGAATCGTCTCGTAGCCATCACTGGTTTCGTAGCGAGTTTTGGGTCCCTTGACCGGTACATCATCGATGAAGGGAACGGCGAAGTTGGGGATTTCATCTTGCAGTAGGAAGGTGAGGTCACTGTTGTTACGGCCAAAATGATTTCAATCGTGAATCCATTGCAGGAGCTAGGAATATCACTAGTTAAAATGTTAGTAACATCAAGGAACCCTCGCTAGGAGTGATATAGTACCTAGCTATGAACCTCGCTAGAGAGACCGGTCATTAGTACCCTTTACTGGAAAAGTGTATGGTATCGAGGAGTAATACTATTAGCTTTGGACGAACATACCCTTAGCTACAAGTCCATCTAGCAAGCGGAGCCTCGCTAGCATGTGCAAAGTGCCTCGCTACGACTATCAATAGCGCCCCGGATCAGTAGATCAATGGATCACTAAGGCAAATGGGCCCTGAGGTCTAGCGACGCAACCCTATTCACCCAAAACGGTTAGCGACGTCAGTCTATTTAGAATAATACAACTCCTCAAAGACTGGTTCGCAATATAGCATTCTAGCTACGGCTCAAGCCTAGCAATTAGTCAGCGCACAGCCGCACTAGTGAACCCCTCAGAATCAAACCAAGACAGGCATCGGAAGGGCCGGCTAGCGAGGAGATACCTCACGAGCAATCGGGCTCGCAAGGCACTACAAACCATCCCGAGTACCAATAGCCAGGCGCCAGCTAGTTATCAATCACTCGATAGCTGCTAGCCACACATTGGAATAAAGATATTACCTAGCGGCCTGACGTCATATGCTACCGACCCTAGCTACCAACAGAAGTAGCTAGGTACCATAGCTCACGAGAGCACCGTCCATACGGACACCCATCAGGGATAACTAGATAGGCCTCTGATTGGCCTAGCGAACCCTCAACCCAGGTTATAGGGTAGCTAGCAGAGGTCCGACCACCTGATAATCCGATATTTTACTATTTCTTTATTTGTAATCTACTTAGTCTTGCGATGTATAAATACCCCTCGCTAGCGAGCGCGTTGAGCAAGCAATCTTGCCAGCTCATCTAGTGATAGATCATATATAAGTGATTTATTAAGTGACTTGTCTAGTGTGAATTAAGATTTAGCTTCGGTCAATAGAGACCTCAGATTAAGGAAGTGAGATTAGATTAACGAGAATTCCTATAGATTGGATATAGCGAGTTGATTGATGATGAACGGTCACTAGCATTCTCATTGCATCTTGTATCAAGAAGGTACAAGTCGGTACGTTCACTAGATTGGGAGGGTATAACCACAGTGCAGCTAGCTACTGGCCTGTTAACCATCCTTGCGAATCCTTTATCTTGGTATCTGTAGTGACATAGCCGTCATTTAGGATTCAAAGTTACATTTCAATTAAACAACCTTATCCATCGTCATCTAGCGACCACCCTGTTAGTGAGCCCCCACTCACTAGCTACTACCAACCTCCACCCCTATCTACCTATTTGATTATCTCCCCTTCGAAACTCGTTCGCGAGCACTAGCAGTTAGTAGTGGTGAACTTAGTGACCCATTGCGACTTATAGTGATTTGGTATTGATTTCACTTCTACTACCTAACTAGCACATTAGCATGATGAGGACACCATTAGGAAGACAAATACGCCCTTTTGCATCTCGTATGCACAAGCCCTTCTGAATATATTCATCAACCTTCGTGCAATGCCTGATGGGGTGATCTAGGGAGCAGAAGTGGCAACTTGGATCTTGGCGAGTCACAGTGGGTCCTGCTTGCGTTGTCGATCCCTGTTTGTCTGTTCTGATCATTCCTGCTATCTTGTTCAGGTATGACTCTGTGGAAGCGAGACGGTGTTTGATTGATGCCATGTGTTAGGAACCCGTCCGAAGATCTTCCGGACGACCTCCGCTGTCCGTTAAGCTTTCCCCATAGCAA
>QFDT01000508.1:0-18820 GCA_003315915.1 Macrolepiota dolichaula | reverse complement strand
CCCCATGAGAACTGGTCTGTGACTTGTGGGGGGACCTCTAACAGGGTAGGGGTTGGTGTAGAATGATACGACGGTGGGTCTGTTTGTATGGATGTGTGTGTACAGGTCTTGTCTTCGGATGACTCTGAAGTCTGAAGAGAGTTGTCGCTCGAAGGGGAATCGGGTGAGGATTCAGTTGAGGGATTCGCTACGGTTGGAGTTTGAGTTTGACGTTGTGAAAGGTGATAGTCAAAGGCTTTGAAGAGTGCGTCAGCTTGGTCAAAGTCTTGGTAAACGCCTCTCCAGTATACCGCTGAGTTGTTTCTTTCGGTGGCGGTTTGGTAGCTTCGTTCAAAGAGGTCAAAGGTTGTGGCGTTTCTTAGGAAATCAACGAGTCCTTGTTATTACCAAGAGTGAAAGAGTTTATAGCGGAAGATAAGTTAATAGTCAAGGAGAATGCTTTCTGGAGACTGGGGATCGCTTGTTGAATGTTCTCCATGAGATTGGACAACGTGTTGGATACCAATAAGTTCTCTTTGTATGAAGGCTGTCCCGTCAATGTGGATGACAGGTTCTGTACCAGATGTGTAGCTGTATAGCCGTTCTCGAAAAGTGAGATCGTTGAGAGCTTTTTACATAGATGGCAGTGTATTGAGAGACTTGTTTGTTGGAAGGAGGGCGGAATCTGGGAATGTGGGTTCAGTTGTAAGGTCCAGATGTGGTGCACCTGATAGGAGGAGCTGAAGGAGGGATTGGAGAAGCAATTTTGGCGGTAGGAAAAATAGAGAAGGGTGTCCACTGAGGTTATCTTGCAGGACGAAGGTTGTCCACTGATGTTATCTTTTCAGGATGGAAGTTGTCCACTGAAGTTATCTTTTCAGGACAGAGGGCGAAGAGAGAGAGAAGCAGAGAAGGGGGGATGATAAGCTTTAGTATACTGTTATGCTCGGACCTAGTCCAAAGCCATGCCAGAAGATGGGCCGCTGAGAAGTCACCTCAGCAGTACTACCAGTCGATCCGTAGTCCCAGACTAGAGAATGAGGTAAGCGCCAAGTGAAGTCGAGCAAGACAAAGGTCTTCTCGATGTAACAACGGAGGGATCGTCTCCTGAACTTGAGCGACGCGCAGAGCTTCCAGGCAGGTGTTATATGGTAAGTCTAATCGTCAGTGAAGATGATCAAGGGAACAGATTTGCATCATCGAACGATATTGATGAGAACACGCTGGTTAACAACAATACTAAAGCTAAGGTACATAGTACACTATGCTTCAGTATATGAGGCAGTATCGACGTTTGTCCAAACTAATCAATATACAAATACATGGTAAATAGAGTCTGCACATTGAGATCCAATCCCCGACCCTTTCACCAAGGTGTCGCTATCTTTAGTGCATGCATAATAGGGAGACTCGGCTTCTGACCGATCAGACGAATATAGAGAGAGGCACAGCTCTTGGGAATGATGGTGGCAAGAATAGACAAGAAGGTAGGAGACTAGGACAAGTCCAAGATGACGAAGAGAAGTAACATACTGTTACAGAATAGAGGAGACAATCATAACACTTTCTGAGTTAACTTGACTTCATTACCAACAAATTTTGCTAGTAAATCCTCAATATCAACCCCATCTTCTCCTGATGCCTTTTGTTGGTAGCTAGGCACTTTCTTTTCTTGCCAGTCTCTAATAGGGACTGGTGGTATCTTGACTACTGGTTTCATAGTTGGGACCTTTCTATAAGGAAAGTCATCATTTTGTTTAGCCTTTCCAAAGTGAGGCTTATATTTCTGAGGAGGTGTTAGGAACCTGTCCAAAGATCTTCCGGACAACCTCCGCTGTCTGTTAAGCTTTCCCCATAGCAACAGGATCCTCAGCTCCTGCGCCACCATTCAGCCACAGCATTCTGTTGGTCCAATACCACCTCTCCGCCTTCTCTTGTTCTTATCCCCTTGGACTCCCCTGCTCTTGGTTGCTCAGGCATTTCGGTCGCCGTTCCTCTGGTGATCTTGGCTATTTGGTTTTCTCTTAGTTCCCAGACCTTCCTATCCTGTCTTATCTGTTATCTGATCTTTGTATCTCCTCCGTTCCTCCAAGTTCCCTCCATAGCTTACTTATTTGCTCCGCGTCCACATGTCAGCTATTCCTTTGTCTTCCTTTGTCTTCCTTTGTCTCTATCTATTCCTTTGTTCACTATCCTATGTAGTACGTCATCAGTAGACCTTGTGATTAGTACTACCTTCTTATCCGCTGTAGTATATAAACCTAGTCTACTATGTTTGTATTCTCTAGTCTGATAATCGACTTAGATTTCCTCCTCTAACTTGTGTCCGAACCCTCTGTCTGTTCACCTCCGTCTTTGGACACTCTCCGTCTTTCTCTCTCTCCATCTTTTCTCCCTCTGTCTTCGGACAACCCTCCACCTTCGGGCGTTCTCCATCCCTGGTTCTCAAGTGAGACCATCGCGATGTTACAGCCGAAGCGATTTCGATCGTGAATCCATTACAGGAACTAGGAATATCACTAGTTAGGCCGTTAGTAACATCAAGGAACCCTCGCTAGGAGTGATGTAGTACCTAGCTATGAACCTCACTAGAGGGACTGGTCATTAGTACCCTTTACCAGAAAAACGTACGGTATTGAGGAAGAATACTATTAGCTTCGGACGAACATACCCTTAGCTACAGGTCTATCTAGTGAGCGGAGCCTCGCTAGCATGTTAAAGTGTCTTGCTACGACTATCTATAGCGCCCCGGATCAGTAGATCAACGGATCACTAAGGCGAATGGGCCCTGAGGTCTAGCGATGCAACCCTATTCACCTAAAGCAGTTAGCGACATCAGTCTATTTAGAATAACACAACTCATTAAGGCTGGTTTGCGAATATGGTATTCTAGCTATGGCCCAAACCTAGCAATTAGTCAGCGCACAGCCGCGCTAGCAAACTCCTCAGAATTGAGCCGAGACAGGCATCGGAAGGACTGGCTAGCGAGGGAAATACCTCGTGGGTATTCAAGCTCGCGAGGCAATGCAAAGCCGCTCCGGGTACCAATAGCAGGGCGCCAGCTAGCTACAGATCGGTTAATAGCTGCTAGCCACATGCTGGAATAAAGATGATAAGTAGGTACGCATGACGGCCTGACGTCATATGCTACTGACCCTAGTTACCAACGGATGTAGCTAGGTATTATCACTTGTGAGAGCACCGTCCATACAGACACCCATCAGGGATAACTAGATAGGCCTCTGATTGGCCTAGCGAACCCTCAACCCAGGTTATAGGGTAGCTAGTGGAGGTCCAACGAACCGATAATCCGATATTTTACTATTTCTTTATTTGTAATCTAGTTAGTCTTGCGATGTATAAATACCCCTCGCTAGCGAGCGCGTTGAGCAAGCAATCTTGCCAGCTCATCTAGTGATAGATCATATATAAGTGATTTATTAAGTGACTTGTCTAGTGTGAATTAAGATTTAGCTTCGGTCAATAGAGACCTCAGATTAAGGGAGTGAGATTAGATTACGAGAATTCCTATAGATTGGATATAGCGAGTTGGTCGACGAACAATCACTAGCGTTCTCATCGCATCTTGTATCAAGAGGGTACAAGTCGGTACGTTCACTAGATTGGGAGGGTATAACCACAGTGCAGCTAGCTACTGGCCTGTTAACTATCCTTGCGAATCCTTTATCTTGGTATCTATAGTGACGTAGCCGTCATTTAGGATTCAAAGTGATATTTCAATTAAACAACCTTGTCCGTCGTCGTCTAGCAACCACCCCGTTAGTGAGCACCCACTCGCTAGCTACCAAAACCACTAGTGAGGCATCTCACTAGCTAATACCACCCTCCACCCCTATCTACCTATTTGACTATCTCCCCTTCAAAACTCGTTCGCGAGCACTAGCAGTTGGTAGTGGTGAACTTAGTGACCCATTGCGACTTATAGTGATTTTGTATTGATTTCACTTCTACTACCTAACTAGCACATTAGCGATACCGAGAGGGGTGCAACACATAAGTTAAAGCCAAGGTCTTGCCCCCTCCACTCCATCTCCGACATCCGCTCCGACATCTGGTGTTCGAGTCTTAACAGGAGGAGGACTTTTATCCTCACTAGGGTTTTCATTGCTCTCATCCTCCAACTCCGCTGCTTTCCGGAAGTTTACCTTCTTTGTGAAAGGCAGTTTCTTCCTGGGACTTTCTAAAAACCCAACCTCTTTTTGGTAGAAGCCTCTCCTCATGTCTGTGCAAGCATCTTATGAAACTTGTTTGTGAGATTGTCAATCCCATCTTCTTCCTCATGTGCCATAGTGACTTCTTGCGCGCTAGCTACTGGTTTTTGCATTAACACTTCCATTGTTAAGAGGTAATCTGTTTGGTCTCGGGCACATCGGGGATCTTGGCCATCTCGGCATTATTATTCAATATCTTTTCTATTTGTTTTTCTTTTAGTTTTTATATTGTGAGAAAACCTTATCAGTAACTGTATAGTTGGTCTGTGCACCATTGTATTTACTATATAGTTTGGACTTGACAAGGGTTGATTCCCTTGTTGAGTTGCACCTTATACATCGCTTTGGTCCCCAGTCATCTAGAACTCACAGATGCGCAGTCATAATTCAACATCCATAGCATCTAGCTTGCCTTTCATATATTCTATCTCTAGCAACCTAGGAGATGTCATTTCCTTGTTGTGAGACTGGATAGTGACGAATGTCTTAGCTGTACTATTGCTATAGGGACTTGGATAGCCAGTATCTGGCTCATCTTCTTTGTCATTCAGGTTAGGTCCTCCAAAGATGCAGTTCACTATGACCTGCGGTAGGTACTTATTGACACAATATTTAATCAATTGTCCTTTTTTGTGAGGTATTCCTTAACCATTAGCAAACCTAAGTTTATTTCCGTCATGTACAATTTTTCCATCTTTCTTGTCTTGTATCTTATTCTTGCACACTATCCACCTATGTCCTTTTTTATTGCAGTAGAAGCATACTTGACTAGGTGCCAAGCTAGCCATATTCATAGGAGGTCCCAAAGGCTGCATCCCTTGTTGTGGGTAGCTATTCTGTGGCCTACTGAGGTTATTTTGGATAGCTGCCTTTAGTGAGTCCAAAGTACTCTGCATTCTCTTTTGATTTATCTCAATAGTATTCTTAAAACAGCTCATGTCCTGTTGGACGGCATTGAGTTCTTGAGCACTATTGATATTAGTCGCTAGCTGTTCTTTTTTTATGACAGGGACAGCTGCATGCGAGTAGGTCTCTGCCTGACCCTTGCAATGAGCATATCTGTATGCTGAAGTTAGTGACTGCTGACTGACTATGTCAATTGCCTTCGCTAGCACTTCTTTTAAGTTGTAGGGATCACCTTTTCTAGGTACTCCTCCTTGAGGCTGCCTTAGTGTCCCTACAATGCTAAGCCTCAAATTTAACTGTTCATGAGAGAATGGTATTAGTGTCTTAATGAATGCTTTCACTAACTCTCTGTTAGTCATGAGAGCTGAAGCTTTCAGACATTGTTCCACTATATTCATGAAATGTCTTTTAAAGGAATGGAAGTTGTTCTCATTCTCTAGACTTAGTCCACTATACTCATGACACAGGTTGCATAGTGCCTGGACACCCCATTGAGCTTCATCATTCATATGAGGGTACTCCTCAGCTAGCTTGTCCATAAATTTAGCGAAGTTGGGAGTCGTATAAGCTTCCCATCTAATCCATTCCATTCTGACTTCTGGTGAGACATAGTTCACTAGCCACTCTAGCTTCTCTTGGTTGCTAGTGATACCAGAGGCTTTTAAGTGATGATTTAATCTCCACAAATAATCTCCTAGCGTATCCTCGCAACCATCCCAGTTGGGAAAGCTGTTGGTATACAGTGCAGGCATTTGTGGTTTAGAAGGCATATTGTTTGAGTTTGATAGATTCTGTGGTTGTGGGTTACTCATTTGAGTATTTTGGGTTTGTGTTGTGATAGCTACCATAGTAGGCTGACTGGAACTTGCAACTGGTGGAGCGGGCAAGGCTAGTGACACAATGTCTCCACTCAATAGGTCAAATTGACCTGGAACACTAGGTGTATCTGGCATCATAATGTAGAACAGATTTCCACTACCCAAAGGTGAACCGACAGTAGAGGGTGTGTGGTATATAGAAGCTTCTGCTAGTGAGTGTAGAGAAGGTGCTTGTTTGGGTTTACTGAGTGGGTGATTGATATCAGGGACTGACTCTAATCCTGCTTGTAGCGAGTTGTGGGTCTGGCAACCTTGATTTGTTATAGCAGCAATCTTGTTGTTATATCAATCACTTAGTGACCTTTTCTTGTTCTTAGCTGATATGTGAGTGTACAGCTTTGTTGTGAAATAGAAAAGAAGTTAAAAGAAATAAAGATCCCTTTCTAACTACCTGAAACTCCCCTCACAGTGGGCTCCAGATAATGTGCTAGTTAAGTAGTAGAAGTGAAATCAATACAAAAATCACTATAAGTTGCAATGGGTTACTAAGTTCACCACTACTAACTGCTAGTGCTTGCAAACGAGTTTTGAAGGGGAGATAATCAAATAGGTAGATAGGGATGGAGGCTGGTAGTAGCTAGTGAGATGTCTCACTAGTGGTTTTGGTAGCTAGCAAGTGTGAACTCACTAATGGGGTGGTCACTAGATGATAATGGACAAGGTTGTTTAATTGAAATGTAACTTTAAATCCTAAATGATGGCTATGTTACTACAGATACCAAGATCAAGGACCCGCAAGGATAGTTAACAGGCCAGTAGCTAGCTGCACTGTGGTTATACCCTCCCAATCTAGTGAACATACTGACTTGTACCCCCTTGATACAAGATGCAATGAGAGCACTAGTGATTGTTTGTCGATCAACTCACTATATCCAATCTATAGGAATTCTCATTAATCTAATCTCACTTCCTTAGTCTGAGGTCTCTATTGACCAAAGCTAAATCTTAATTCACACTAGACAAGTCACTTAATAAATCACTTATATATGATCTATTACTAGACAAGCTGGCAAGATTGCTTGCCCAACTTGCTTGCTAGTAAGGGGTATTTATACATCACAAGGTTAACTAGATTACAAATAAAGGAATAGTAAAATACTGGACTATTGGACTGTTGGGACTCCACTAGCTACCCTATAACCTGGGTTGAGGGTTCGCTAGACCAATCAGAAGTCTATTTAGTTATCCCTGATGTGTGTCCGTATGGATGGTGCTCTTGCAAGCTATGGTACCTAACTACTTCCATCGGTAGCTAGGGTCAGTAGCATATGATGTCAGGCCATCATGCATACCTAATTATTATCTTTATCCCAAGGTGTGGCCGGCAGCTATCAACCAATCAATAACTAGCTGGCTCCTTGCTATTGGCCCTTGGAGCGGCTTTACAGTGTCTCACGAACTATCAGACTCACAAGATATCTCCCTGCTAGCCGGTTTTTCTGATGTGTGTCTTGGTTTGATTCTGGTGGGATTAACTAGCGTGGCTGTGCACTTGACTAATTGCTAAGTTTGAATTGTAGCTAGAGTACTATATCTCAAACTGGTCTTTGAAGGGTTGTTTTATTCTAAATAGATGTCACGACCCGATCCGACTGATGCTGCCCCGACCCGACGCTGCCCCGACGCCCATACCTGCCGACTTCCATTCTCGTTCTCTGACATTCGACCGACATTGGTTCCTTCGTGGTACCAGTTGCCTTGGGGCAACTGGCTGCTAACCCACGGTCGCTTGGCGACCAATGCATCGTGGGGCGAATCTCCGACCGTTGGCCGACATGTCCCGTTTCTGTTATGTCTCACTCTGCCCGTAGTTTCTCCGTCCTATTTCATATTCCTTTCATTCTCCTATTTTCCGTTGGATACTTGTCCTTCTATCGCGTACGTGTTCCTGACCCCTAGACCTTGCTCCTTGTCGCGTGCCCTAGTATCCACTCTGTCTGTTTCTCCCATTCGTCCTTCTTATCTTTTGTTTCTCCGTTTCTCCGATTCCTTCGAGTATATAAGCCCTCTGTCCCCTACCTTGTACCTCAGTCTGAATATCAACTTAGTCTCCCCTCGTAACTCTGTCCTGTCTTAAGTCACTCCGGCGCACTCCTTCTTCTTTGTCTGTCCGAAATCTGGACCACGACAGCAGGGACAGTGCAGCACATAAGCTGAAGCCAAGGTCCGACTCCGCCGACGCTCGACCGACCCGATCGGCCGACGGTCTGACTTAGTCTGTTCTCGTACTTAACAATAGACTGACATTGCTAACCGTTTTGGGTGAATAGGGTTGTGTTGCTAGACCTCAGGGCCCATTTGCCTTAGTGATCCGTTGATCTACTGATCCAGGGCGCTATAGATAGTCATAGCAAGACACTTTGAACAAGCTAGCGAGGCTCCGCTTGCTAGATAGACTTGTAGCTAAGGGTATGTTTGTCCGAAGCTAATAGTATTCTTCCTCAATATCATACACTTTTCCGACAAAGGGTACTAATGACTGGTCTCTAGCGAGCTTTATAGCTAGGTACTATATCTTCACTAGTGAGAGTTCTTTTGATGCTGCTAGTGCCTTTAACTAGTGATATTCCTAGCTCCTGCAATGGATTCATGTAGAATCATTCCACTCTATGATCCTTAGATACTTCTATGAATACACTCTTTAGAATAGGTATATAAACCCTATATATTCCCTATGTATTCTACAGTTCAATACATCTCTTCTACCATTCTATTGCTATTCACTCTACATTCTAACTCTACTTGCCTATACATCCAGTAAGTATTAGATCACCTCACCACTGTGCATAGCACCATTATGGGTGCTTTCCCATAGTCCTGTTCTATAGGACTCTGTTGCTATTAGGACATATTCACAGCAAAGGCTTTGATTTCCTCCTTCTTCACCCTTTGCCTTTTCACTGCCTCACATTTCTCCCTCTCTGTTATGGTTCAGTGGGCTCCTAGATCTAAGTTAGGAGGCACCTAGCTAATTAAGGACCAAGATCTTTAACCAGCCTGCTAATAGGTGAATTGGCAAGTTATGATACCACTGTTGTTACGACCTTCCTAAGTGATCAACTCAGGTTGCAACAAGTGATGAAGACTTGAGGGCAATGAGAGAGTAGAGAGGGGAATTAACGAGTTGGTAAAGCATAAGGAATACAGCAGAGTATCTAGGTGTATATATACTACTGGGATGTTCCTACTGGAGAGTCTATAACGGCAGCTGAGTAAGTATGACATAGTGGCTGAGTAAACAATGGAGCAGTCACAGGTAAAGAAGTAGCGGAAGGTTAACAGGTCCATGACAAGCAGGGTGCTGATATGAATGGATGGATATTATAGTACACGATAGCCCCAAGGGAATATAACATTACCCCCTTTTTATGCTCTGTAACCACACAGCTAACCGACAATGAATTGTGCAAGGTCTTTCTTGGTCAGTCCAGCATAGAACTTGTCATCAACGGTACTGTGTGCAATGAATAATTTGGCATGATCCGGTCCTCCTGCGAACATGGCAATCTTGATACCTTTCATGGTGCCCCAAGTGTTGGGCTTGTTGATGAGTAGGGCGGCAAGGATGTGGTCGACATATTGTTTGTTGAGTTCTCCATTGTTGAGGAGTGTAGTCAATGTGCTGGGGAACTCCCATTCCCTAACTTCTTTTGGTCCTACTCGTTCCGGTGCCATCAGGAAGAAGAGCATGTTCTCGACTTCCAGGGCAATAGCTGGGATGCATCTGATTTCTTCTTCGCCTTCTTTTGCCTCTTTCTCTTCTCTGTCAGTTTTGCCTGTCCTCCTGGCTTTCCTGGTTTCCAGTGGGTACGGGTCTGTGCCCATTAGGAGTTGCGCTAGCTTGCCAGCTCCTTCTTCTTTGTCGTTTCCATTGTAGTGTATGAGGACAAGTACCTCAGATAGTATGGAGCATAGGGATAGTAATAGTAGTTTCCCTCCGATGTCGGCATTGATGAAGTCTTCTAGGTCGACCTGTATGTCTTCTACATGGTCAATGGCTTGGTTGTGTCTCCTCTGTCCTCGGGTGGCTGCTTGAATTCATGGTGAGATTGCGGTTAAGACCAGTTGTGCGTCTTTTATTGCCAATTTGGCTGCCGTTACTGCCTTCTGTATGTTGGAGATGTCGTTGACACATCCTAGCATTTCGTCGATGGACACTCCTTTCCTGTGTTTGGTGATCATCTGGGTGATGGACGACATAACTTCATCCATGGTGACGTCTTGCGTGATGGAGTTGTGAGCTTGGGGTTCCTTTGCGTTGAGGAGTGAAGTGACGGATTGGCGGTTTTCAGTAGAGGACATGGTTCAAAGAGTGCAGTTGATAATTGATTTTGGTGATTTCTGCCCCCCCTTTATAGGTCTTCCTTGCTCCGCAAGGGACTTCTTGTAGGCCTCTAATGTTTCCTGTGCATTTCCTAATGAGGATGCGGGTATCCATGAGTCATGTTCATCTCCATATCCCTTCCAGTGCACTAGGTATTGCGTTCCTCTACCCCTTTTGCGTTCTCCTCGGATTTCTTCTACTTTGTATTCTTCTTCTTCTCCAACTAGTACTGGTGGTGGTGGTATTGGCGTTTCTTGGCCCGTGTAGTTTGGTGTTTGGTGTGGCGTTAGTAGCAATTTGTTGAACATGTTATGTATGACCCAGTCTTGTGGTAGCTTTAGATGGTACACTGATATTCCTATCTGTTCGGTGATTTGGAATGGTCCGTATCTTCAGTTGTTGAGCTTCTCCATGGGTCTGTTGGTTTTGATGTTTGTCCCTTTGAGCCATACCCATTGTCCTATTGATAGCTCGCGTTTCCTTCCTCGTCTCTCATCGTGGTTACGTTTTGTTTCTTCTCCTTTTGTTGTTAGATGCTCCAATACTTCCTTCCTGATCACATCCAGGTTTCGGATGAATTTGTCTACTGCAGGTGTTTCCGAGTCTGCAGTCAGGTTACTCTTCCAGGGGTGTCTTCCATAATTGATGTAGAATGGAGAGTGTCCTGTGGCACTGTGTTGTTTGTCGTTGTACTGGAATTCTGCTGCTGCCAACCAGTCGGCCCAGTCATTCTGTTGATAGTTCATGTAGTGTTGTAGGAATGTTTCTACTTCCTGGTTGATGCATTCTGTCTGTCCGTCTGTCTGGGGGTGGTATGCCGTCAATAGTCTTCTGTCAATCCCTAGAGCTTTGCATAGGTTCTCCATGAACTTTGCTGCGAACTGAGGTCCTCTGTCGCTGATAATTACATTTGGAATGCCGTGTAGTTTCCAGATGTGGTCCCTGTATAATTCTGCCAGTCCCTTTGAGCTTAGGGCGGTTGTGGTTGCGATAAGTCGGATCATCTTGGAGAACCTATTGACTACTACCAAAATTGCGTCTGCTCCTTTGGACATGGGTAGTGGTCCAATCATATTGACTGTGATCTCGGTCCATGGTCCTTCTGCCGGGGGTATGGGGTGTAACAGGGTTGTTTTCTTGTGGTGTAGTACCTTGTTCCTTTGGCAGCTGTCACATCCTTCCATAAATTTCTGTACATCTCTTTTCATTGTGGTCCAATAGTACGACCTCTTGAGAAGGTCCAGCATCCTCTTTTGTCCTGGGTGTCCAACGTCAGGTGGGTTGTGGTGCTCTGCAAGGATCTTTTCTTGAAGTTTTGCATCTGTGGGTATGCATATGCAATCATCTCGGTATGTTATTCCATCTGTTGTAATTGTGCGTCATGGTTCTTCCTTTAACCATTTGTATACCTGTCCATCGAGTCGCCCACTTCTTATTTCCATACTCCATTCTTTTTTTGGGGTAATCCGGTAGCACTTGGTTTGGAATATTCGTATGGGCGGGGACAGGTGTTCGCTTCTGGTTCTTCTGGTGAATAGGGATTCTTTTAGTACGGTGACCTTTGGTTTGGGTTCTTCATCCCCTTGTATTCTCCTGGATAGGATGTCCGCCTTGGTGTTAGTCTTCCCCGGGATATGTCTGAGTGTGAAGTCGTAGTCTTGTAATCTGAGGTACCATTGGGCTTGTCGTCCGTTGAGTTTCTGGGGTTCTTTGTAGTACTTCAGGTTCTCATGGTCTGTCCAGATTTTGAATGGTTCCTTGGCTTCTAATAGATACTGCCTCCATCTTTTGAGGCCTTCCATAATTGCGAGCAGTTCCTTGTCGTAGATTTCATAGTTCTTTTCTGCCAGGTTCATGGTTCTTGACATGAATGCTATTGGGTGCCACTTGTTATGCTGGAGTTGGGAGAGTACTCCTCCTACTGTGTATCCCAATGTGTCTACTTCCATCCTGAATTGTTCCTCGTCCTGTGGTAAAGCCAATACTGGTTCTTCTGTTATCCTTTTCTTGAGTTCCTTGAATGCCTGTTGTTGCTCTTTCTCCCACATCCATCCTGCGTTGCCCTTGACCTTGTGTAGTGGCGCTGCAATTGTGCTGAATCCTTTGATGAATCTTCGGTAAAAGTTTGCGAATCCTAGGAACGATTCTACTCCTTTGACGTTTGTTGGGGTTGGCCAGTTTCGTACTGCTTCTATTTTCTCCCCCTCCATCCTTACTTTGCCATCTCCCACAATGGTGCCCAAGATTGGTATTTCTGTTGCGTCAAACATACACTGCGTCCTTTCGAAGTACAGGTTGTGTTTCTCGGCTATTTCCAGGAATCTGCATGTCCGTTCTGCTAGTTCCTCCTTTGTCTTTCCTGGTATCATGAAGTCGTCCATGTAGTTGATTAGGACGCCTTCCTGTAGTAACTGCCTGAACATGCAGTTCATCATCCGCTGAAACGTTCCTGGGGAGTTGCACATTCCAAAAAACATAACCGTTGGTTCAAATAATCCTTTGTTTGTGACAAATGCCGCTTTCCATTCATGTCCCTCTTTTATCCTGACGTTGTTGTATCCCCAAATGATGTCTAGTTTGTTGAAGTACTTTGCATCTTTTAGCTTGTCAATGACTTCTTCTATCAGGGGTAGCGGTGTCTTGTCCTTGATTGTGTGTTGGTTCAGCTTCCTGTAGTCCTGGCACAGCCTCTTGCTGCTGTCCTTCTTGGGTATGAAAAAGCACGGTGTGGCGTATGGAGATTTGGATAGTCTGATGCGTCCCAAAGCAAGGTTCTCCTTTACAAATTCTCAGAGTTCTTCCTTTTTCTTGACCATCATGGGATACACCTTGGCATTCATGTCCTTGGGTGCTGTTTCCATCAGATTGATTTCATGATCCCATTTGCTTGGTGTTGGTAGTTTGTCAAAATTCTTCTTGTTGAACGGGTGTGTGAATCATTGTAGGTAGTGTGGTAGATCTTCAGCTTTTGTGGGGTCTGCGGTTTTTTCGATGTCGTCTTCAACTTCTTCCGTTTTTGTTGTTTGATTGTGGGTCTTCCAGTTTCCGTGTTGTATCCTACATCCTTCTGGGCATCTCGTAAAATTGATTCGTCCTGCCTTCCAATCTATTTCCAGGTTGTGCGCCATGATCCAATTGTGTCCTAAAAATAACTCTGCTGATTGGATGTCTGATATCTGTGCCTCCATATGTTCCGTGTGGTTTTCAATCGTCATTTCAAATATAGCCTTTTCTGTGACCAGTTTCTGAGTCGTCCCGTCTGTGTTGTACACCATTCTCAGGTTTTCCAATGGTGTCATTGGTAGTTGCAGTTCCTTCGCTGTCTGTCTGCCAATGCATGTGTCGGTGCATCCTGTGTCGATGATTGCTTCGACCTTCTTTGTTCCTGTCTTGGTTGTGATTGTCGGTTTAATCAAAAGTTCTCGTGCTCCTTTTCTTCTTTGTGGAATGACATATGATTTAGAAGAGAAGTTAGATACATGGGGTCTCAATTTTGCACTCAATTGGACCCTTTGACAAAACCCTGCTCAGTTCCTTCTTCTTTTTCGTTCTCTATTCCCCAGTTCTGGGACTTCTTTGGTGCTCTGCAGTTCCTGGTGATGTGTCCTTCTTTTCCGCAGTTGAACCATCCTCCTCTTTTCTTCTTTGGCTTCCTGCATTCCTTTGCGATGTGTCCGTTGATGCCGCAGTTGTAGCATTTGGGTCCTCTGGATTCCTGTTGTCCTATCTCCATGGGTTGACCCATTCCTCCATATGTGATGCCTGATGTGGTGTGTCTGTCTCTAGACTCTGTTGACTTGTATCCTTTCCCAACCAATAATATTGCTTTGACCCATTCGTCATAGGTGTGGGGCATCCCTTCTGCTGGATATCCCAATATGGTTTTGATTATGTCCGGGCGTACGTTTCTTTTGAGAAGGAAAAGTGCGTGTGCGTCGTCTGTGCAGGCTTTGATCTTGAGTACCCTGAACTCTACAAGGTAGTCGGCTGTGTTCTTGTT
Source organism: Macrolepiota dolichaula (assembly GCA_003315915.1). Taxonomy (NCBI): domain Eukaryota; kingdom Fungi; phylum Basidiomycota; class Agaricomycetes; order Agaricales; family Agaricaceae; genus Macrolepiota; species Macrolepiota dolichaula. The sequence continues at coordinate 4,501 of QFDT01000508.1, read as the reverse complement.
TCTTTGCTTGAACGTTTCGATCTTCCATTCTGCTTCTGGTTGTTCCATGTGATCTCTGAATGTGGATACCATCTCTTTCATGAATTTGTCCCAATTGACTGTGTCGTCCTTGCCTCCCAACTGTGCTAGTTTCATTGAGGCAAATTGTCCTGCTGTCCCTCCCCTGAGGCGTGCAAGTACTGCTGTGGCCTTGTTGTTGGCCCCTTTGATTCTGTTGAATTTCAAAAATAGCAGGGTGGCTCTCCACCAATCTTTGAATTTATTCCTGGTTCCATCAAAGAACCCTAGCTCCGGTACAAGCGATTTTCCGTGGCCTACTGCGGGCGCTGCTGGTGCTATTTCCTGGTCGGACATTTCTTCGCTGTCTGTGTTGTTGCTTTCTGTGTCACTGTCTGTATCGTCGCTTTCTGTGTCTGGTGGTTCATCGGCGTTATCATTGTCCTGTGATTCTTTGTCTGAGAATTCTTTTTCTGTGGTTTCTTTGTTAGGATTTCGCCAGAGCTCTTGTCCAGCAGTGCACGTTCATCCTGTACTGGACGTTACGAGGCTAGCTAGATCTCCCAACAGATCCAACACTTCTGGTCCTCTTCACTAGGACCTTGCTGTGGTTGGATAGGACAGCAGATAAGGGATGGCAAGAACAACAAGTCTTCCTGACTTGAAGTCACAGCCGAGACGATGTCAAGTACCTTAGACAACGTTGAGAGAGGGAGGGAGAACACCAGGTAGTTCTTGCCTTGTTAGGGCTCAAAGAACTCAACACTAGAAGCAAAAAGAGAATGCTGTCTAGTAGCAACAACGCTAAGATTTGAATTGGGAAGCTACCTACTTACAAGCTTGCTATTTATTGTGTATTGTACAAGCTATTGAGAAGGTGGTAGTTTGCCAGAAGGTGAGAGGAGACGGAAGTCTGTATCTAAACATAAGATGGGGAATAATGGAGGTCCGTAGTTAAACATAGTACAGGACCACAAGAATAGAAGGGAAAGGAAAAGCGGGAGTCCATGCTCCAAAGAGTCCAAGGTCTCTAAGTTTAGCTATTCTCCTACACCGGTGTTGTTTGTCCATTCATTCCAAGTTAAGTTCTTCTTCTTCATGAAACTCCCAGTCTTCCCATTGTGCGTTGACTACCATCATGTCTGTGAGGACGTCAAAGGAATCAAAAATAACATTCATAACATTCTTCTTCCAACGTAGTCTCCTCCTCTGAGGTGGTTTCTTCTAGTAACACTGGTGTCAGTTCTCTGGTCCTGTCTCTGGAAGCAGGTCCACTAAGGCTCATACACAATGGCTTTCTTCTGCAGGGTGAGTTGTAGATGCTTTACCAAATGTTACGACCTTCCTAAGTGATCAACTCAGGTTGCAACAAGTGATAAAGACTTGAGGGCAATGAGAGAGTAGAGAGGGGAATTAATGAGTTGGTAAAGCATAAGGAATACAGCAGAGTATCTAGGTGTATATATACTACTGGGGTGTTCCTACTGGAGAGTCTATAACGGCGGCTGAGTAAGTATGACATAGTGGCTGAGTAAACAATGGAGCAGTCGCAGGTAGAGAAGTAGCAGAAGGTTAACAGGTCCATGACAAGCAGGGCGCTGACATGAATGGATGGATATTATAGTACACGATAGTCCCAAGGGAATATAACAACTGTATCAGTAAGCACTTGATAATATTGAAGCATTGCAGTTATTAGTCCTCAACTTCAGAGAAATAGAAGTTAAGATCAACCAATCTTAGATTAGACAGGTTACAGTAGTAACAACAGAAGAGAATCAAAAACTTGAGGTTTTTGATTCTGTAATCTATGCCTATTTATGCAAGTCCTAAGGTCCTTGTGTACTACTGTATATACAAGTCATAAGTGTGTATGTGAGTCAACAATTGAAGAAGAGAAACTAGTAGTACACTACAGAATGTTTATGAGTCAGTCTGTATCTAAGATTATAGTCCATAATCTACTATAATGTTCTATCTACTCTGAATCATCATTACCAGAGGCAGTAGAACATTCAGACAAAGTGGGAAAGCCCACAGAGAACTCCTAAGTTGTAGGCACTGCAGAGGAGGAGAACAAGGAAGCCAAGGGAGACAAGGAGGACAAGGATGAGGATGAGAGATTGTAGGGGACAATCTCTGAGGACATCTTCTGATAATAGGAGGCAATGGCATGGAGGGGGATATCTTCTGAGGAGTCAGAAGAAGCATCAGACAAGTTGTTAAACAGCCAAGGCTGCAATAGATAATGGCCATATTCTCCTGACTCAATGAGCGCAGCAAAAACTCTAGAAAGTTTCTGCTTGTTGTAGAACATGTAGGGATGTTGCCAGGTTGTACAATTATCCATGACTGGATAGGGGCACCATCCATTTTCAATGGCTGCTATCCAGCACATTGGGTACATGCTAAGGACTTTACCATCTCCAATTATGTGGCAGTAGGGAGCTGCATGCATAGCTCATTGTAGGACTGCATTAAGCTCATTGCAATTGTAGATAGGGGGAAGAGGTGTGAGCCTATAGTTGGAGGTATGCCCAGAGATGACTCTGAAAAGGTTCTGTCCCTCAGGGACTAGGACATAAGTCCCTGGGTCCATAACACCTTCAGGAACTAGTACATAAGGTCCTGAATCCATAACTCTCCCTGCACTGGCAAGCCAGCCATCTTTCCAGTTGGTGACCAATTCTCCCATTCAGCACTTGGTATCTTTGGCCATGTGTGTCTTGTGATGTTGATAGGCACTGAGGGTGGTGGTAAGGGTTGATGAAGAAGTCAGAAGTAAAAATTTTCACATTATTATTTTTTTGGACAGAGTTTAAAATTGCTGATCTTTCTATGGTCTCATACTTCAACCCTAAGGGGGGAATACTGTCACAACCCAATCTGACTGACACTTCTCCAACTGACACTGCCCCAACACCCATATCTGCCAATCTTCTACTTTTATTCTCCAACACTTGTCCAACATTGGTTCCTTTGTTATATCAGTTACCTTTGGGTAACTGGTTGCTAACCCACAGTCACTTGGCAACCAATGCATTGTGGGGCAAATCTCCAATTGTCAGCCAACCTGTCCCATTTCTCTTGTGTCTCACTCTGTCCATAGTTTCTCTGTCCTATTTCATATTTCTTTTAGTCTCCTATTTTCCATTGAATACTTGTCCTCCTATTGTGTACATGTTCCTGACCCCCTGTACCCTGCTCCTTGTTGTGTGCCCTCATATTCACCTTGTCCATTTCTTCCATTTGTCCTTCTTGTCTCATGTTTCTCCATTTCTCCAATTTCTTTGAGTATATAAGCCCTCTGTTTCCTACCTTGTACCTCAGTCTGAATATCAACTTAGTCTCCCCCTCATAACTCTGCCCCCATCTTAAGTTGCTTTGGTGCACTCTCTCTTCTCTTGTCTGCCTGAAATCTGGACCATGACAGCAGGGACGGCACAGCACATAAGCTGAAGCAAAGGTCCAACTCTCCCAACACTTGACTGACCCAATCAGCTGACAGTCTGACTTATCATACTTAACATTGATTCATGGACATTCTGTGGTGTACTATTAGTCTCTCTTCCTTGATCACTGACTTGTATGGACTATTCTGACTCATATATACAGTAGTACACAAAAGACCTTTGAACTTGTATAAATAGGTGTAGATAGTGGATCAAAAACTAAGTTTTTGATTCTCTTCTGTTGTTACTACTGTAACCCATCTAATTCAAGATTGGTTGATTTTTAACTCTATTCCTCTAAGTTAAGGGACTGATAACCATGACACTTCAATGTTATCTGTGCTTACTGATACATTGGTATTGTAACTCGCCCATTTACCCATGAGCAGGCTAGTTAAGGATCCCAGTCCTTAATCAGCTAGGTGCCACCTAACTTAAGTCTAGGTGCCCACTGAATCATAACAGACCTATGGTCAGAGGTATGTCCAGGGATAACTGGCAAGAGATTCTGGCCAGGGAAAACCAAGACATGCATCCCAAGATCCATGACAAGAGTATAAGAAAGATGTAAGCCATGGGCTTAATACAGTTCTGAGAGGAAGTTGCATGTCATAGAGAGAAGGCTAATGGGAAGAAGACAAAAATTTCATTAACACTTGTATAGGGAAATAGTTACAGGTAATCCAAGATGTACTATATAGTTGGACAGCAATGGGGAACAGGTCAGACCCCTCCTGCAAATAGATATCCCATGGCAACTTACAGTCTAAGAATTATCATTGAATAATAATGAGTCTGTACCAACACACAACCCATCTTGCCACTGTCAGTCAACAACTATCAATTATCACACTCAACTCATGGGTCAAGTATCAGAGGATGTTTTTGAAGACATGCACCAAATGGGAGGTAGCAGAGTTGTATGTGGAGAGAGGAAGTGGACAGGAAAACTGGTTGTTAGGAATCAGAAGTAACATTGCCAAATTCATACACATTATGCTATCTTTACAGTCTGCTCGGAGGGATTATGAGCTTGAGATAAGAAGTGGGAA
>QFDT01000507.1:0-43755 GCA_003315915.1 Macrolepiota dolichaula | reverse complement strand
AACAAATAGGAGTAGCAGCATACTGCCTGAAACTACCAGAAGATTGGATCATACATGATGTCTTCAACGAATCGCTGCTAATGCCACACCGGACACTGACCTATACGGGACAGGAAATACCACCACCGCTGCCACCAGTGCTAATTGGAGAAGAAGAAGAATACGAAGTAGAAGAAATCCGAGGAGAACACAAAAGGGGCAGAGGAACACAGTACCTAGTACACTGGAAGGGGTATGGAGACGAGCATGACTCATGGATACCCGCATCCTTGTTAGGAAACGCACAGGAGACACTAGAGTCATACAAGAAGTCCCTTGCGGAGCAAGGAAGACCTATAAAGGGGGGACAGAAATTGTCAAGACCTATCATCAACCGCACACTTCAAACCATGTCTTCCACTGAGAACCACCAGTCTATCACCTCCCTCCTCAACTCTGAAGAACCACAGGCACACAACTCCATCACTCGAGACGTCACCATGGACAAAGTCACCTCATTGGTCACCCAGATGATCACTGAGCACAGGAAAGGAGTGTCCATCAACGAAATGCTGGGCTGCGTCAACGACATCTCCAACATACAGAAGGCAGTATCAGCAGCCAAGTCTGCAATGAAGGACGCGCAACTAGTCCTAACCGCAATTGCTCCACAAATCCAAGCAGCAACCCGGGAACAGAGGAGGCACAACCAAGCTATCGACCACGTAGAAGACATACAAGTCGACCTGGAAGACTTTATTGATGCAGACATTGGAGGAAAACTGCTGTCATTATGCTCTATCCTATCGGAGGTACTAGTCCTCATACATTATGACGGAAACAACAAAGAGGAAGGAGCAGTCAAGTTAGCACAACTTCTCATGGGTACGGATCCATATCTCCTGGAAAGCAGGAAAGCCAGGAGATCCGGAAAGACGGACAGAGAGGAGAAAGAAGCCAAAGAAGAAACCAAACGCATCCCAGCCATTGCCCTGGAAGTTGAGAACATGCTCTCCTTCCTGACGGTGCCCAAACGAGTAGGACCGAAAGAGGTCAGGGAATGGGAATTCCCCAGTATATTCACCACTCTCCTCGACAACGGAGAACTTGACAAGCAATACGTTGATCACATCCTCGCCACCCTACTTATCGACAAGCCCAACACCTGGGGCACCATGAAGGGCATCAAGATCACCATGTTTGCAGGAGGACCGGATCACACCAAGTTATTCATCGCGCACAGTATGTTATATTCCCTTGGGGCTATCGTGTACTATAATATCCATCCATTCCTATCATCGCCCCACTTGTCAAGGACCTGTCTCTCCTCTGCTACTTCTCATTCTGCGATTACTCCACTGTTTACTCAGCTACGACGTCACACTTACTCAGCCACCATTATAGACTCTCCAGTAGGAATACCCCAGTAGTATATATACACCTAGATACTCTGCTGTATTCCTTACGCTTTACCAACTCGTTGATTCCCCTTCTCTACTCTCTTATCGCCCTCAAGTCTTCATCACTTGTTGTAACCTGAGTTGATCACTTGGGAAGGTCGTAACATTTGGTAAAGCGTCTACAACTCACCTTGCAGAAGAAGGCCATTGTGTATGAGCCTTAGTGGACCTGCTTCTAGAGACAGGACCAGAGAACCAACACCAGCACTAGCAGAAGAAACTACCTCAGAGGAGGAGACTACATCGGAAGAAGAAACCACTGAGGAAGAATTCTCAGATGAAGAATTACAGGGCAACGATAACGCTGACAAACCACCAGACACAGAAAGCGACGACACAGACAGCGAAGAAATGTCCGACCAGGAAATAGCACCAGCAGCACCTGCAGTAGGCCACGGAAAATCGCTCGTACCGGAGCCAGGGTTCTTTGATGGAACCAGGAATAAATTCGAAGATTGGTGGAGAGCCACCTTGCTATTTTTGAAGTTCAACAGAATTGAAGGGGCTGACGACAAGGCCACAGCAGTACTAGCACATCTCAGAGGAGGGACAGCAGGACAATTTGCCTCGATGAAACTAGCACAGTTGGGAGGCGAGGACGACACCGTCAATTGGGACGAATTCGTGAAAGAGATGGTATCCACGTTTGGGGACCACATGGAACAACCAGAAGCGGAATGGAAGATCGAAACGTTCAAACAAAGGAACAAGAACACCGCCGACTACCTTGTGGAATTCAGGGTACTCAAGATCAAAGCCCGCACTGACGACGCACACGCACTTTTCCTGCTCAAAAGGAATGTACGCCCGGACATAATCAAGACTATATTAGGATATCCGGCAGAAGGAATGCCCCACACCTACGACGAATGGGTCAAGGCAATATTATCGGTTGGGAAAGGATACGAGTCAACAGAGTCTAGAGACAGACACACCACATCTGGCATCACATACGGAGGGATGGGCCAACCCATGGAGATAGGACGACAGGAATCCAGAGGACCCAAATGCTACAACTGCAGCATCAACGGACACATTGCAAAGGAATGCAGGAAGCTGAAGAAGAAAAGAGGAGGATGCTTCAACTGCGGAAAAGAGGGGCACATCGCCAGGAATTGCAGGGCACCAAAGAAATCCCAGAACAGGGGAATAGAGAACGACGAAGAAGAAAGCGAGCAGGGTTTTGTCGAAGGGTCTGATTGAGTGCGAAATCGAGACCCCATGTATCTAACTTTTCTTCTAAATCATATGTTATCCCACAAAGAAGAAAAGGAGCACGAGAACTTCTGATTAAACCAACAATAACAACCAAGACAGGAGTGAGGAAGGTCGAGGCAATCATTGACACAGGATGCACAGACACATGCATCGGCAGGCGAACGGCAAAAGAACTACAACTACCCACGACACCACTAGAAAACCCGAGGATGGTGTACAACATGGACGGAACAACCCAAAACCTGGTCACGGAGAAAGCCATATTTGAGATGGCAATTGGAAACCACACGGAACACATGGAGGCGCAAATATCGGACATACAATCGGCAGAGCTATTCTTAGGTCATGATTGGATCATGGCACACAATCCAGAAATAGATTGGAAGACCGGACGGATCAATTTCACTAGATGCCCGGAAGAATGCAGGATACAACATGGAAATTGGGAAACCCACAATCGAGCAACAAAGACAGAAGAAGCCAAAGACAACATCAAAAAAACCACCGACCCCACAAAAGCAGAGGACCTACCACACTACCTACGACAATTCACCCACCTATTCAACAAAAAGAACTTTGACAAACTACCGGTACCAAGCGAATGGGATCACGAGATCAACCTGACGGAAACAGCACCCAAAGATATGAATGCCAAGGTGTATCCCATGACGGTCAAGGAAAAGGAAGAACTCCGAGATTTTGTGAAGGAAAACCTTGCCTCAGGACGCATCAGACCATCCAAATCCCCGTACGCGGCACCATGCTTCTTCATACCCAAGAAGGACGGCAGCAAGAGGTTATGTCAGGACTACAGGAAGCTGAACCAACACACAATCAAGGACAAGACACCACTACCCCTGATTGAGGAGGTGATTGACAAACTGAAGGACGCAAAATACTTCAACAAGCTAGACATCATATGGGGATATAACAATGTCAGGATAAAGGAAGGACACAAGTGGAAAGCGGCATTTGTCACGAACGAAGGACTATTCAAACCAACGGTCATGTTCTTCGGAATGTGCAACTCTCCAGGAACATTTCAACAGATGATGAACTGCGTGTTCAGACAGTTGCTACAGGAGGGTATTCTAATCAACTACATGGACGACTTCGTGATTCCTGGGAAGACGAAGGAAGAACTGGCAGAACGTACTTGCAGATTCCTGGAAATAGCCGAAAAACACAGCCTGTACTTCAAAAGGACGAAGTGCATGTTCGACGCAACGGAAATACCGATCCTGGGCGCCATCGTGGGAGATGGCAAAGTGAAGATGGAGGGGGAGAAAATAGAAGCAGTACGGAACTGGCCTACCCCAACAAACGTCAAGGGAGTGGAATCGTTCCTAGGATTTGCAAACTTCTACCGAAGATTCATCAAGGGATTCAGCGCAATCGCAGCACCACTACACAAGGTCAAGGGCAACGCGGGATGGATGTGGGAGAAAGAGCAACAACAGGCATTCGAAGAACTCAAGAAAAGGATAACGGAAGAACCAGTACTGGCGCTACCACAAGACGAAGGACAGCTTAGGATGGAAGTAGACGCATCGGGTTATGCAATAGGAGGAGTACTCTCCCAACTTCAACACGACAAATGGCACCCAATAGCATTCATGTCTAGAACCATGAATCCGGCAGAAAGGAACTACGAAATCTACGACAAGGAACTACTCACCATCATGGAAGGCCTCAAACGATGGAGACAGTACCTATTGGAGGCCAAGGAACCATTCAAGATCTGGACGGACCATGAAAACCTGAAGTACTACAAGGAACCGCAAAAACTCAACAGACGACAGGCCCGATGGTACCTCCGACTGCAAGACTACGACTTCACGCTCAGACACATCCCGGGGAAGACAAACACCAAGGCGGATATTCTATCCAGGAGGACACAAGGAGACGAAGAACCCGAACCAAAGGTCACCATACTAAAAGAGTCCCTATTCGTCAGAAGAACCAGAAGCGAACATGTCACAGATTTGGCAGAATACATTGTTTACGTTATATCTCGCCGAATACTGGGCCGTTTACCTCGTACTTAGTACCGTTGGAAAGCCCTCGTCCGTCGCATTCTGACAATACCCGGGACGTCGCGGGACGTGCATCCGTTCAGGAGCTACGCGCCGATCATTATTATCTGTATCATGTGTTGATTATCTGTGCCATCTGTAGTTTATCACTCCTCATCATTCTAGAGGGTTCTGGAACGATCAGTAAGATAAGATCTTTATCTATGTTGTCATATGGTGTCATTGTTAACAATCAGTAAGGGTTTTATGCCATTGGCTAGGAGATATTAGTTTCTCCATGTAATTAGTAAGGACTAGAGTTCCTGGGGTCATCTGGTAGTGTCCCAGGTCCTAGCCCTCTGTGTATATAAACTAGCTGTCTGGCGTCTGTAGGACCCAGACTTAACAACTTGTCTACAGCCTAGCCTGTCTTATCCTCCATCTACTATCTGATCTTTGATCACTTCACTGCTTCTACTTGCTTATCTAAGACTGCTGTCCCCTTGCTTGTATACTGAGCCTAGGTAAGCATCAGGATTTGTGATAGAACATCTGACACCGCCCATATGAATATTCCGAACTGAGAGCTACCAGACCACCCCTAAAGAAGAATGGAACATGGATATAAGAAACAGACGACTCAACGGGCAGGTATACAAATGGTTAAAAGAAGAACCAGGACGCACGGTTACAACGGACGGAATAACCTACCGGGATGATTGCATATGCATACCCAAAGACGCAAAACTTCGAGAAAAGATCCTTGCAGAACATCACAAACCACCCGACGCGGGACACCCAGGACAAAAGAGGATGCTCGACCTTCTCAAGAGGTCGTACTACTGGACCACGATGAAAGGAGACGTACAGAGATTCATAGAAGGATGTGACAGTTGCCAAAGAAACAAGGTACTACGCCACAAGAAAACAACTCCACTACACCCCATACCCCCAGCAGAAGGACCATGGACCAAAATCACGGTCGACATGATCGGACCACTACCAACGTCCAAAGGAGCAGACACAATCTTGGTAGTAGTCGACAGGTTCTCCAAGATGATCCAACTTATCGCAACCACAACAACCCTAAGCTCAAAGGGACTAGCAGAAATATACAGGGACCACATCTGGAAACTACACGGCATCCCAAAAGTGATCATCAGCGATAGAGGACCACAGTTCGCAGCAAAATTCATGGAGAACCTGTGTAAGGCCCTAGGGATCGACAGAAGGTTATCCACAGCATACCACCCCCAGACGGACGGACAGACGGAACGCATTAACCAAGAAGTGGAAGCGTTCTTACGACACTACGTGAATTACCAGCAGAACAACTGGACTGACTGGCTAGCAACAGCAGAATTCCAGTACAACGACAAACAGCACAGTGCCACAGGACACTCTCCACTCTACATCAATTATGGAAGACACCCCTGGAAAGGGAACCTGACCGCAGACCCAGAAACACCCGCGGTAGACGAATTTGTCCGAAACCTGAGTGCAATCAGAAAGGAAGTATCGGAGCATCTAACAGCAAAAGGAGACAAAACAAAACGGAACCATGATCGGAGACGAGGAAAGCAACGTGAACTATCAATAGGACAATGGGTATGGCTCGAAGGGACGAACATCAAGACCAACAGACCCATGGAGAAGCTGAACAACCAACGATACGGACCGTTCCAAATCACCAAGCAGATAGGAGTATCAGCTTACCGTCTAAAGCTGCCAGAAGACTGGATCATACACAACATGTTTAACGAATCGCTGCTAACACCACACCGGACACCAAACTACACGGGGCAAGAAACACCAACACCACCGCCACTGGTACTAGTCGGAGAAGAAGAAGAATACGAAGTAGAAGAAATCCGAGGAGAACGCAGAAGGGGCAGAGGAACACAGTACCTGGTGCACTGGAAGGGATATGGAGAGGAACATGACTCATGGATACCCGCATCCTCATTAGGAAACGCACAAGAAGCACTAGAGACATACAGGAAGTCCCTTGCGGAGCAAGGAAAACCTATAAAAGGGGGGCAGAAATCGCCAAAACCCATCATCAACCGCACTCTTCGAACCATGTTGTCTACCGAAAACCGCCAATCTGTTGCCTCCCTCCTCAACACTGAGGAACCCCAAGCCCACAACTCCATCACCCGAGACATTACCATGGACAAAGTCATGTCGTCCATTACCCAGATGATCACCGAACACAGGAAAGGAGTGTCCATCGACGAGATGCTAGGATGTGTCAATGACATCTCTAACATTCAGAAAGCAGTAACAGCAGCCAAATCAGCAATGAAGGATGCACAACTAGTCTTAACCACAATCTCACCACGAATCCAAGCAGCCACCCGAGGACAGAGGAGACACAACCAAGCCATTGACCATGTGGAAGATATACAGGTCGACCTAGAGGACTTCATCGACACCGACATCGGAGGAAAATTGCTATCCCTATGCTCCATACTATCCGAGGTACTGGTCCTCGTACACTACGACGGGAACAACAAAGAGGAAGGAGCCGTCAAGTTAGCACAACTCCTCATGGGCACAGACCCATACCCACTCGAAAGTAGGAAAGCCAGGAGGACAGGCAAAACGGACAGAGAAGAGAAAGAGGCGAGAGAGGGCGAAGAAGAAATCCGACAAATCCCAGCCATCGCCATGGAAGTCGAGAACATGCTCTCCTTCCTGACGACACCGGAGAGAGTAGGACCCAAGGAAGTCAGGGAATGGGAGTTCCCCAGTACATTTACCACGATACTCGATAATGGAGAACTCGACAAACAATACATCAACCACATCCTTGCCACCCTACTCATCGACAAACCCAATACCTTGGGCACTATGAAAGGCATTAAGATCGCCATGTTCGCAGGAGGTCCGGACCACGCCAAACTATTCATTGCACACAGCACCGTCAACAACAAGTTCTACACAGGACCCACCAAGAAAGACCTTGCACGATTCATTGTAGGGTAACTGTGTGGTCACAGAGCATAAAAAGGGGGTAATGTTATATTCCCTTGGGGCTATCGTGTACTATAATATCCATCCATTCCTATCATCACCCCGCTTGTCAAGGACCTGTCTCTCCTCCGCTACTTCTCATTCTGCGATTACTCCACCGTTTACTCAGCTACGACGTCACACTTACTCAGCCACCATTATAGACTCTCCAGTAGGAATACCCCAGTAGTATATATACACCTAGATACTCTGCTGTATTCCTTACGCTTTACCAACTCGTTGATTCCCCTTCTCTACTCTCTTATCGCCCTCAAGTCTTCATCACTTGTTGTAACCTGAGTTGATCACTTGGGAAGGTCGTAACACAGTACAGTCGATGACAAGTTCTATGCAGGCCCCACCAAGAAAGACCTTGCACGATTCATTGTAGGGTAACTGTGTGGTCACAGAGCATGAAAAGGGGGTAATGTTATACTCCCTTGGGGCTATCGTGTACTATAATACCCATCCATTCCTATCAGCGCCCCGCTTGTCATGGACCCGGTGCTTCTCTACCTATGATTCACCCATTGTTTACTCAGCCACTATGTTATACTTACTCAGCCACCATTATAGACTCTCCAGTAGGAATACCCCAGTAGTATATATACACCTAGATACTCTGCTGTATTCCTTACGCTTTACCAACTAGTTGATTCCCCTTCTCTTCTCTCTCATTCACCCTCAAGTCTTCATCACTTGTTGCAACCTGAGTTGATCACTTAGGAAGGTCGTAACACTAGGCACCTCCTAACTTAAGTCTAGGAGCCTGCTGAACCATAACACCATAGCCACAAAAGCAGCCATGCAATCCAACACCCCAACTGCATTCTCAGTTATGCAGACTCTGTCAAATGATTATGCCCTAGTGCCAACATTCCTCAAAGAGGCAACAGAGCTAGCATTTTGATCAGAAGAGATGAAAAAAACATTCAAGGTCTCTGAGGCAGCAGGCAGGATAAGTCATCAAGAGAATAAACATATTTTGTGCCAATCACTGATATGCTGATTGGTAGCCACAATCCATGGACATGGCCCTGGTTCAGCTTATCCATGCCAGTCAGCTGGTTACTCTACCAATACTGGTTGGTCTGGTTAACCTGGCTGCTGACACACATCTAATATATATATTATTAGGGTCTCACTGAACAGGAGCTTGTTGCCCTTCATGCTGAAATCAAAGCACTTCAACAGCAGGAAGAGCTGAGTTATCAAGATGCTGCCCACTGGTTATATCATTCTGAGACCTGGAGGATTTGGGAGATTGAACGTGCTGCCAATTGGGCACACAGCATCTGGCAATATACTGATACTCTCATTGAGGAAAATATCATGAAGAAGATTGAGGCTATTGATTAGGATAGCACAGCCAATGCAGCAGTTCCAGTCAATGAGGAGGATATTAAGATAGATATTGAGGCAGATTGATGTTTTTTTTTTCATTTTTAAATATTATTATTCTTTTTGAGGCTCTGTGTGGCAATGGCTGACCTGGTGTGCATGTATATTGGCCATTCATACAACATTGGTGTTATGGTTCACCTAGAGGGCACCATGAGGATGGCTGCTAGGCTAGTCAACACTGAAGGATCACTTCAATGATCACCTTCGGCTGACAACACTAGTTGTCCTGGAGTACTGAACAAAGACTAATATCTTCTGCTGTTGACAAACAGAAGAATGCTAAGTTCACTCAAGAGAATACAACAACGGAGTTATATTCAAGAGAGAGAGAGAGAGAGAGGACAAGAGTAGGAGGGAGACAAACGAAAGGTTGAAGCTGAAGCTTCAACTACAGAATAGTCCGCTATTTATACATTTTGAGATACTTCTAACTTTACTATTTTGTCCATTGCTAATTAAGATGAGACACTGCTAACGGGATCAGAAGGAACATCGGAACGAGATGGTGTTCCGGGAATGGAAGCTCGTTGTGAAATGGAAGACGACAGATCTACAGAATCTGTACTGTTGGAGTTCTCTTGATCCGAAGGCAATGACAAGGTGGAGAAGTGGCTGATACTAAGATTGACAGGGGAGTCAGTCTGGTGGAGGTTGTAGGGTCGGCCCATCAGGTACGGGTGAGTGAAGGATGTATCTCCGACGATCTGCCTCCATCTGTAGTTGTCAGCTCCAGTGAGTGTGGGCCGAGCAATTGTAGTCTCGTAGAGTCTGTGCTGATAGATATGGATGAATGGTGAATTATCCCATACTTGGCGAAGGTGGTGGTTGAGGTACTGGGACTCGTACCAAGGGGGCGGAGGGGTTCCGTGTGGAGAGGTAGATTGGCCTGGTACTTCTTCATAGTCCAAAATGTCAAGTAGTTTGAGGCGCCACTTGTATAGCCAGTGTAAGGGGTTCATCATTGAGACCATAACAATTGGCCATCCTATGTGTCCATTCCCATAGGTCATTATTATTTCAAATGTGATTATATGTATATTATATTAATTTTAATCAGTCTCTCACAGTTAGCCCAGACCTGACACCTGCATCACCTGTTGCTGGAGTACATTTTATCTTGTACTGGCACTGCCAGCCATTCTTTGAGACTTCTGCATCACTGGTTGCCAGTGTATTTTTTACCTTGTACTGGCACTGTCAGCTGTCCCTTTCCGCTCAATTGCCAGTGGGCCTGCTGGCCCTGTGTCAGTTGATACATTGTATGTGCCCACTGGACCATGCCAGTTGATACATTGTAGGTTGACTACCTGGACCCTCTATGGTATATAAGGACCTTTAGATAGTCCAATTATGATAACTTTCTCTGCTCTCTCAACTTGCTCCTACAAGCACTCAAGCAACTCCCCAAGTTCTTTACCAGTCTTATATTAAGCAAGGCAAGTGTCTACCCATCATACACTACTATGCATGCTTGTCATATGTGTTGAAAGCAAGATGTACGACAAGCATGCATGGTAGTGTATGATAGGTGAAACACTTGCCTTGCTAGATGGAACTTGGTGTTAAGAGCTTGAGCTTAGAGGGTTGCTTGTGAGAGCAAGTAAAGAAGCAGAGAAAGTTATCATAATTGGATGTATCTAATGCCCTTATATACCATAGAGGGTTCAGGGTATCTACATACTACATACTATGCTGACAAGCACATCAACAGATGCAGATGAATGCAATTGGAGAACTGTCAGCTATTCTATAGAGATAAGAATAGACACCATAATAGAAGTGTGCAGGTTTCATTCCACACAGCCTCATGTGATCAATGCTTCAATGGTTAATGTATGGCCAGAGCAATGATCCGGTCCGAGCGCCCGTGACGGCGCTTATCTGACACGTGATGTGACATGTGACGAGAGCATGACTAGTGCTATTGCTGATGTGTTCAGGCCCACTATGTTTTGTTTGCGCTGTACTAATAGTACAACTCTTTGGAGTATATGCATGTCCCCTGTTGTTTTTGTTGACAGTCATAATTTGTAAATATGACGAGAAGAAATATTACGATGTACCGAGCCTCTTGAACCTAGTTCACCGTAAATCAGGAGCGCAGGTCTGAGCACCCTTGCACTCTCCAAATTCCTCAGAATATGACACACAAAATGAACGACGGGGCAGTTGATGGAACACTAGGTCAGCTGAAAGAAATTATGATATTAGTATATGTATCTTTGCGAGGAACCCTGTCCCTTATGAGTGTATGAGCAATCATCCGGTAGTGCGTTCAAGCAGACCCCCTTGGCTTTTGATTATAGTCAATGTGAGACACATTTTTTGAACAAGAAAAGGGTACATAGACATTCAATGAAATAGAAGGCAGACTTGGCTAAGATGACATTTAATGATTCAGAATGAACTATAGGTTGTACACAACTATTATATAGAAACACGATTGTTACAACCACCATCAACGGAAGTGCTTTATTTACAGTTCGAGACAAATTTGTGGTTGGGATACTTGAATTATCCGGTTCTTGAAGAGGGGAGGGGGACCGAAGTCTGTGCATTGACTTTGTCGCCATCTGATCCCTCCACCATGCTCCTCCAGAATTGTGAGGCAGATGAGTTAATCTCGGTTCCTTTCCGCGAGGACATTAGTTTTAATGAAATAGGTCTCTGAATGACCTCCTGGCATCGTCTCCGGTCATTAATGCTATGATAAATATGAGTGAAATGCGCAAAACCATTAACAGGACGGGGCCAGGACTCACACAGCTAACAGGGCAATCACGTAAACTGAGAGGTAAATGGTCAGAAGTCACATTCTAGTCGGGAGTGTGGCGTCTAAGGACTTACTTCGTCCGCGCGTCAGGTAAATGCTAAGGGCGATATATGTCCCATCCAACAAGGTGTACTGTGATTCACGTAAGAGGTATGATCGCAATGAATCCTGAAAAAGTTGCTCAACCGTTGATACATGGATAATCGTTGAGAGCCTGTTATATATAATTTAGCACACTGCGTAAGCTACGCTGAACAGTATTGGTTGTTTCAAAATCTCACCAGAGAACTAGGCCTGTGCTCACGGTCCAATAGATCAGCGCTCTAATGACGCGTATAGTTCCTCCTCTTTGCATCAATGAAGGGAATGAATCACATGAGTCAGGTTGGGGTTGGAGAGCCTGAAGAACCATACTGGTTGCGGACCCCCCGACTCTTGTGATAAAGCAACCAGCTCATTGTCCCGGAGATAATCGCATCTGAGAGAATCTTAAGAGAATACGCTGAAAGTAACCAGGTCTGTGGGACCGAACTGTGTCAATTGCAAGCCAATGACCTGGAGGGAAAGCGCACCCGAGCAGATGCCAAAGCAGGGTAGCATGGAACCCGAAAGCTAGTAAAATACAATATGTAGGCGTGCCATTTTAAACATGTGATAACAGGACTAACACTTCTTGAATATATACTATATCAAGATAGAGTTGAGTAAAGCACATGGAGCACTTGGAAAGGATGGACTTACTCGTGATGAAAACTGGAATTCCGAGTTGAATCTAAAAAGAGAGACCGGATATGATGACCAAAATTTCTTACCTATTGAAGCGATATATGGAAGAAACTAGTTGATAGGGAGTTACAATCAGCGCACACTTTGCGTCGCACTTCAAAATACTCTACCGCAAACATAGCCAGGCGTTTCTTCTCAACAACTGAATTTCATGGTCAGTCTGTGAGTGAGATAACGTGACGAATGACCATACACCGCCACAGGCGTACGATAAAAAATCTGTTAGGAGCCGTAAGCAAACCGATCTCCGAGTCAATTGGTTATTGTAACTTACAGCTCAATGAGCCCACAACAAAGCTCCTAAGTTAAAAGGCTCAAATTCTGTGTATGAAGCGACATAGCTCACACACCGTAAACACAAGCACTGACTTTGGTGAGATGTGAGTGGCTAAGACGCACGGTCAAAGTCTGGAACGCACGGCATATTTCCTGCGATGGGGATTCAGTGAGACGAAAATGCAATATAAGCAAGCTTACCACTGGGTACACCATAAAAATTGCCGGGGGTCCATCCCGATTCCTCGTTGGATCAAAAAATAATACAGCACACAAACTGTCATAATGAATGTCATTGTATCGACCTAGATGATAGCAGAAATATGAGGTGAGGTTAGATGGGCGAACAGAGTTTCCATTACGAACACCCCAGACGAGGCCTATCTGATGTGAAAGTTCAGCATATGTGAATGGAGTCATAAAAATTATCGCACAAAAGCCTTGAATGCCAAGGGATCTTGGGGATAAGATCGGAAGTACCAGATCATCTGGCTGCATGAAATTCCATACATCCTATATCACCAGTAGGTCAAAGGAATCAAAGTTGAATGCATGTATCGTCATATGGCGGTCAAAACCCAACATATAGGAAGGGTATAACGAGGGGATGACTTACACGTAGGCGAAACTACCTCCAATACTTAACACTCCAAACACCAAATTCACGTTTGGTATGTCGAGACTGTAGTCGGAATTCAAGGGCACAACTGGGGCGGGCGATGACACAGACATGGTCCAGATTTTAGTGCGCTCGGCTTGCACGGGTGGGACTCGTAGCAGTGAGCTCTTAGCGATAATGAGGATCAAGGATATCTCCAGATGCCAGACTCAGCGCATGAATCTTTATATACGGAACCAGATAACACCAGTATGCCATTGAAGTCCAATTGGGGCTGTAAAGCTTCGGTTGGCTGGAAAAGATTGTTTCACGATTGACGCTATGGCCAATCAGCAATTCAAATTCTTGGGGATCGATCGCGCAGAGAAATAGAAAATCTGAGATTATGGAATAATCTTGGTAAGTAATAGAAGAGTTCCTCGAAACACAACAGCGGGCGGTTCGTCGCTGTTTCATTGGGTAAGAAACCTAGGTCACAAATGCAGTAGCGAGAGGGGCGGGACTATAAATACTGAGATTATCGCATAATGAGTGAAACGCTTTGGCATGGAATGAGGAAACTGGTAACCTGAAGACACCTATCATTCCCAAATGAGCCCCCTACTTAGAAGCGTGCCTGCCCTATAGGCACTCTGAGTAGGGGGCTTATTTGGGAATGATAGGTGCCTGAAGAAACGGTAAGCGAAACAGAAACGCAAAATAGAATACACTGTAATATTAAAACCTGACACTCTGTGTTGGTCCGAACATTCTCGAGGCTCAATTCTCAATGTCCGAAATAGCGGATGAAGCCGTAATCCGTGTGGTACTGCTACCGCATTTGTACTTAGATTATATCTTGTACAATAAACTTGGATTTTATTTTTTTTAAAAAAGCCGTAAAATCCGCACATGCACAAACTGTTCTGATCTCTCGTTGTAATCCCCATATAAACCGACACGAGCAAAAGAATGTGTCCCGCTAAAACACTTCTGTATGGGACAAGCCCGCGGACCATTGAGTAAGCGTATGGAGCAATTCATTTTAAATCTAGTTCTCACAGAAAGTTTGGTGGGGTCATGAGGACGTGTCATAAATACCAAAACAAGTAGGTTCTACATGACGATAAGACGTGTGCCTGATCATTATTGTAAGCCAATTCCTCATACCCGGTATTGCACGATCTCGTAAATCACCCCGTTGGTGCCAGCCACTTCAATCCACCCTAACCTTCAATATCAAATAAGCCATCCCATTGTCCACGACGAATCCGTCGATTCTCCCAGTTGAGCAGGTCTGGCGGGCTGTCCGGTCTCCAAGGACCATATTTCGCCCCATCATTGTCTCTTTCCTGAGGCACTGGAAGGAGAATGACGAAGGACGGAACATTGTGTGCCGTTGACGCCCCCCTCAAGGTCTCCTTCGGTTGTGCTCTTCCAAACTCGTGATGTGATCGAGTAATCACTGAATGTCGTTTTCGGCAACTGAATGGTTGTTACCCGTAACGAGAAAGTTTCGGGTCGTTCAATAACTCCTTGACATCGTTTCCGATCATTTATTCTGCGGTAAGGTGTAATCAGCGTGGTTGTCGGGCCAGCAACCTGATGTAAGACATGACATACACGGCCAACATAGCAATCACGTATACTGGAAACAGGTCATCAGAGGAGAGACAGGAAGGGTGAGGGATATCGAGCCCACCTCGCCCGCGTATCACATACAGCGCTGTGGGTAGGTAGGTATCACCCATAAAGACGGTCTAAGAGGTTTTTGTCAAGAAAAGTTGGTGTAGCGTAAACCAGTCTCATACAGTCAGTAACTGGAGGAGCGTTGATATCCTTGGGTATGATTTCAGGTCGCGCGGAATTCCAGCTTCACAAACTGTTGTCATACCAGAGAATGATGCCAGTGCTCACGGACCAATAAATCAAGTCTCGAATGACCTGTATGGTCCTCCCACTGGATCATTTTGTCAGCAAGGCCGTAGTGTGATCGGAACAATTACATACCGTTCCCGAACCCCTCTACTTCGGTGGTACAACAGCCATGTCATCGAACCCGCAATAATTCCATCGGAGAGGACTTTGAGGGCATAAGACAAGTAGAGCCAGATCTACTTTACCCTATTATCAAGGTGAAATATACGATCGATTTGAACGTACAAGGTTGACTAACATCTCAGGGTAGCATGGAATCTCAAACCTGTAACTGTGAGCATGTGTAGGCACACAGAGGAGGGCCAATACAAACATTCCACGGAGATACACTGCATTAGACGAACATTAAGGATGGTTGGCGCATACAGAAATGTTGGAAACTTACTCAGGCTGAAGACTTTGCAGGACGACAGGTTGAGAGGGATATGTGAACAGATATACCTGGTGAGCTTACCTGCTGAAGCAATATAGGGAACGAACTGTTAGGAATTAGCATCGACGAAATGCTGGTTATTCAGGGGTACCCACAGAGAGAATAGCTAATCGTTTCCTCTCTGCAACTAAAAATCCCGTTAGTCTGCAGAATGGGTGAATACTATTCGGGGTCGTACACCGCCACATGCGTAAGATAAAGAACCTTTATAATTTATATCAGTGGGTCGTCAGTGCATAAATCATAATTGAACTGACAACTCGACGAGGCTACAACACAGCTCCTAGCGCTCATGAGAATCAGGATTGCAGTAATCTTCCGACGAACTACCCACCGTCAATGTAAGTACTGCCTATGCAGCCCAATCGCCTATCAGCGAAGGAAATAACAGACTCAAAAGCGTTTTGACATACATTCATTGTCCTTTAGCGCGCCGCAACAGTGGATTAGTAAGAAGGAGTGGGACCTGGAAGGGAGGTACTCACCAGTGATCACACCAATTGTAGCGATACGGATCCTCTCCAACCCCCCGCAGAACCAGTTTGTAATACATACACCCCACCGTCGCAAGGAAATTAGCCACATCAACCTACAATAAATCAAAAGTTTGGAAATTTGGAACAAGACCAGCTGAAAGACTGACGGTCCACACGAGACTGATCTGTGAGGAGAGTACGTCTCAACGCCCCATAAGGAATGACCGGGAACGTACGAATAACTTGAATGGCAAAGGATCTCGAGGGTACGACCGAAAATACCACACCATCTGATTGCATGCCACCCCGAACAGTCTGACCACAAACCATTAAGGCAAGAAGAGGGAAATACAAACGACATATCAGCACGCGAAATCATGAGTTTTCTGACTCGACTTACACATACGCGAAACTACCTCCTATGCTCAAAACCCCATGTAAAATCTGCACATCATGTGTATGGACACCGTCTGGCATGGTTGAGGTCGGATATGGAATCGATCCGGACACTGATGTCTGTGGCATTCTGAAGGGACTCGGGCACGTTGGAGCTGGTTCTTAACGTTTACTGCCGGTACCGTGAATGAAGCAGTTGAAGTTGACAGCGACCTGAGGTGAAAGGAACGCGGAAGACTATAGACGCGCAACCTTGGGAAGCCGATGGCTTACATGAAACCATGGCCACTACCCCAGGGCCAAATGAAGGATGAATGAGAACCTTCACCGGAGAAACGGCACCCGAGACAGCACAGTATATATTGCTCGTCTCCTTAGACCGTTGAATAATAACAAAAATGGAAATTTTCGGTGATGCAGCACGCGCCCTCATGATCAGATTTTCTATTCACCGCCGCCGGACCAAGAGATCGTGAAGGATGTCAGATGCCGCGCCTCCCACAAATGCCTTCAGTAAATGGGGAACCTCTTAGCATGCATTACCCAACGCATTAAACCTCAAAGGGGAGCGCGCGGCTTCCCTTGATTCCAACTAGTTGAGAGGCGCTTGTTCGGCTCGTGCTTTGAATGGGTTCGGCCGCCGTGCCCCCAAGCAGGACTTTTCAAAAAGGTTGACTGCTTGCCTTGTTGATATATGTACGCGCAAGACGCGGCAAGAGCTCACTGGTAATCTGTTCCCGAACTGTTGTCATGGAAATTTTGGTCTGGAAACATCTTGCTCTCGTCGTACGCCCAAAACAAATACATACTCAGTAACACGTGACGGACGGTTGCTGTCATATATATATATATATATATATATATCTACTAATAATTATGGTTTAAATCAGGGGGATAGGATAAACGCAGAAGTAGGATAGCATATATATCATAGAGGAAGGAAACATGTTATATCATGTTCAATTCTTCCTTGATTTTATTTATTTGGGATTTGTTTGGTGATTTTTATAATGTTTAATAGCCTTACGTGAGGGGTTGATAAACCATATCGGGCAACTGCATGTCCCTTGGTTGCATGCAGAGAGGCTTAATGGGGCGGTATGGTGTGGAGCCATCGTTTAGGCGAACAAAGCACATGCCATAGGGCAAGGAACAGGTGGGAATGACGGTTCTAATACCACAAAACCCTCCTCTTGTTCTTCTGGGTCGGACCCTTCTTTTTCGTTTCCTACAACATTCGACCGATGAGCTATGCAATTCTTTCTTACTCGTCCTTACTGGTATCATTCACCCTCGCATGGTGGATAAAAGCTTACCTGAAAGATCGCCATGCTAATCCTCGCCGGCTGCCTCACCCACCTGGTCCGAAAGGATACCCTGTCATTGGGAGTTTATTGAATGCACCGATGGCTTTCCCTTGGTTAAAATATGATGAATGGTTTAAGATATACGGTACCCCCTTTCCATATGACTCGTAAATTGTAGATCTTACGGATTTTCGAATTTTCAGGCGACATAGTCTATTTTGAGATCCTTGGTCAATCATTTCTCGTGCTCGGCTCGCCACGAAGGACAAGCGACCTCCTTGAGAAAAGGGCTACTATTTATTCTGATAGGCCCCGTTTAATCATGGTCATGGATATGTCAGTGTCTCCCCTAATCCTACAGGTGTCCTCTCATACGCGTCATGCAGGTTGGGGTGGGGGTATAACTTTGGATTGATCACCTATGGTTCTTGGTGGCGAAGACATTACCGGCTATTCCATGACCATTACGGCGCAGATCAACTGGCCAAATTCCAACCCACCTTACTCAGGACTACTCGCTTCTTTCTGCGTCGTCTCCTCTCAAACCCTGATGGTTTTTTGCGCCATACTCGTCTGTGAGTTTCATGAACCAATTGCTACACAAGCGTATATCTGAGATTTATTCTTCAGTCTTTTCTTGTCAAGCATCATGGAGATTACATATGGTGTCCGGATCGAAAACCCCCATGATCCGTTGATCGTGAACGCAGAATTCGTTCTGGACGCACTCATCGAAGCTATGGTCCCAGGGAGATACCTCGTGGATATGATACCTGCGCTCAAATACGTCCCCGAGTGGTTTCCTGGTGCTGGTTGGAAACGCAAGGCCAACCATGTGAAGAAGGTCAACAAGCTCGTTTCGCAAGGCCCATTCAATGCCGTCAAGGACCAATTAGTGAGCATGATTCCACGACCTGGTTTACTTAATAATCATGTACCAGGCACAAGGAACGGCAGTGCCGAGCGTTGTAGCATCGATGCTTGAAGAAATTGAGCACAAACCCGGAGTGAATAGAGCGGAGGAGGAAGAAATCATGACGAATGCTGCCGCGACGGCATTTGCTGGTGCGTAGTGACTTCTCCTGCACGCAACAGACCTTAACGTGTGCTCTATAGGAGGATCTGATACAGTAAGTCTATTCTTTTCTGAGTCAAATTATCAGAATTAAAACCTTTCCCCCGACTGCTTAGACTGTCATCATGGTCGAGGCATTCTTCCTTGCGATGGCACTATATCCGGAGGTTCAAAAGAAGGCGCAAGATGAACTGGACGCCGTATTAGGCGGCCGTCTTCCCGACTTCAATGACAGGGCATCCCTCCCGTACATCAATGCTCTTGTGAGAGAATTGTTGCGGTGGCATCTGGTAACTCCCCTTAGTGAGCCTATACCTCTGAGAGAAGGATCTTCGTTGCTGATAGCTGATATCACTATAGGTGTTCCTCATGCGACGGCGGAGGCGGATGAATATGACGGTTTCTACATCCCAAAGGGCACAATCGTGATAGGCAACTCATGGTCAGTAGAATCGTCCCGTCTGGATGTCCGGAGAAGTCTCATCCATCTTCAGGTCATTGCTCCATGACCCAGATGTGTTTGATGAGCCAATGCGCCTGATGCCGGAACGGTATTTGAAGGACGGCAAGCTGAATCCCGAGGTCAGAGACTCATGGGACTTCTCATTTGGATTTGGCCGTCGTGTTTGTGCTGGACGACATATGGCAGATGCATCACTTTTTGTTGTGATCACTTCCGTTTTGTCTGTTTTTGATATTAAGCCTCCACTGGATGATGAGGGTAAGCCGGTGCAGCTGAAAGCGGAATTCACGCCGTATCTCTTCTCGTAAGTCGATTCACTTGCAGAATTGTTCTTCTGATAGGATTTTTGGCGACAGGGCTCCTGTTCCATTCCAGACTCGGATCATACCACGTTCCGGGAAGGCGGAGAATTTAATCAGAGATACCGAACTCATGGAATGATTCGGTTGAAATTCGGAACACACGAGAGAATTTCTTGCTTCCTGTGAGCCACGACTTTTAGTTTCTGTCGGAATCTACAAGATTGTATAGCGTTATTAGGCATCATTTTCCCCTTGAACCTTGGAGTTTTGACACTTTCACGTCTAAAATACAGATAGCTGGTCTTCCTGGGACAAACCGTAGATGTTGATGTTGGCTGTTCTCTGTCGCCAGCATAGATTGCACATTGGGAGTTTGATGACAGGGGACTAAGTGTCTTTCGGTCTCGCTCCAGTGTTACCAACACCTCCCTACCCACTGCTCACAACTTGATTCGAGCGTCTAGAAACAACCTCGCGGGTCAAGCTGAGAGTACTCAAGAGGTATCCCGCCCAGTTCCTTCAAGCGCATATCTATCTACATATTGCGGTTGTGTGAGTGTGGCCAGGTTGGTCCCAGATATTCTCGTCCTGTTCCGTAGAGGGATTTCTTGACCAGTCTTAGATTTTCTCACGTAAAACTTTTCACTGGGAATATTCACCCACCCCTTGCCACATGATCACGTCGAGAGAATGGGTATGATTGATTCGTTAGTGATATGTCGATCATCAGCCAGATCAAAACACCTTGACTTCTCCTGGGACACCCCATGTTTCCAGTTTGGGGGGCCGTGACTTAAGTCACATACCAGGTTCCATGGATATTGGAAGCTGCGGGGTTAACACGACGAGTCGTCCTGAAGAAGAGGTATATACCCACCGTGACAAGTTGCATATATATATGAGTATTACTGGAGCAGTGATCGTTGTTCTCTACGACACTTTCCCTGCTCCACAAGACCCGGCCAATGAACTTCACAATCCATCCATACTTACTCTTGTTAACATTCCCTGTATTTACATGGTGTATGTATGTGTACCTGAAGGGTCGTAGTGTCAATCCCCGTCGCTTGCCTCGACCACCCGGCCCGAAACGATATCCAATCATCGGGAATTTATTCAATGCACCCATGTTTAGCCCTTGGCTTGTATATGACAAGTTGTTCAAGATATATGATATGTATTTTTCCCCTATCATTCACTAGTAAGACTGATGGCTTGTTTAGGTGACATGATTTATTTTGAAATTCTTGGACAACCAGTTCTCGTCCTCGGCTCGCCGCAAAGGACGATTGACCTATTTGAGAAGAGGGCGAAGGTCTACTCTGGCAGGCCTCAATCGATCATCCTTGATATGTTCATACCTATCTTGTTCATAATGATATTCCACTAACATGAACGCGAAGGTTAGGGTGGGATTACAATATTGCGCTACTCCCCTATGGACATCAGTGGAGACAACATTATCGGATGTTCCACGATTATTTCGGTGTAGAACAGCTTGTCAAATTCCAGCCTGTCTTGCTCAAGACAACTCATTCCTTCCTGCGCCGCCTCCTCTCAAGTCCTGATGATTTTTCACATCATACCCATCTGTGAGCTATGTCTGCATACTTCTCCCACGGAAGCACATCTGAGATTGTCCCAGTCTTACCATGTCGAGTATCATGGAAATTACGTATGGCGACCCTGTCGAAGCTCATGATCCGTTAATCATGAATGCGGAGATAGTCCTGGAAGCAGCCATTGAAGCTATGATCCCAGGGAAATTTCTTGTGGATATGTTACCTGTGCTCAGATATGTCCCTGTATGGTTTCCAGGTGCTGGGTGGAAGCGCAGAGCCAACCATGTGAAGAAGGCTAACAAGCTTGTATCGTGCGGACCCTTTGAAACAGTCAAGGAGAAATTGGTGGGAAGGATTCCATAGTTTTATCCCATATAAATAACGTGTATCACAGAAGCAAGGAACAGCAACTCCAAGTGTTGCTGCATCAATGATTGAAGCAATTGGGGACGAAACGGGGGTGAATCAAATGGAGAAGGAGGTCGTAGTGAAGAACACCACTGCGACCGCGTTTGCTGGTGTGCAACAATATTCTCTCTCCTAACTTTTAAACAGTATTGATATACGTTAGGGGGGACTGGTACGGTAGGGAAATACCTTGTTCTGGGCTAGCTGAACATATAGTCTTCCCCTCCCGCACTATTTAGGCTGTCTCTATGATCGAAGCGTTCCTCCTTGTCATGGCTATGTATCCTGATGTTCAAGAGAGGGCTCAAGGCGAGCTGGATGCTACGTTGGACGGCTGCCTCCCCGAGTTTAATGACAGGGAATCCCTCCAATACATCAACGCGCTTATTAAGGAGCTGTTACGGTGGCATCTCGTAACACCTCTTGGTGAGCTTGTGCTACTGAGGAGATAAAAAGTTTTGTGTAGCTTATATCACTGCGGCACTCCCTCACGCGACATCCCAGGAGGACGAGTATGGCGGATTCTATATCCCAAAGGGTACCGTCGTGATAGGCAACTCGTGGTCAGTCGGATTGCCCCTCGGGCATATGATAACCTCTCATAGTTCATCGGCTACAAGGTCGATACTTCACGATCCAGAAGTTTTTGACGAGCCAATGTGCTTCAAACCAGAACGGTACTTGAAGGATGGTCAGCTCGATTCAGCGGTCAGAGACCCATGGGACTTCGCATTTGGATATGGTCGTCGGGTCTGTCCCGGAAGACATATGGGAGATGCATCGCTCTTCATCATAATTGCTTCTGTCTTGTCCGTCTTTGACATCAAACCCCCGCTGGATGATGACGGTAGGTTGATGAATCTCAAAGCGGAGTTCACGCCCTATTATCTCTCGTGAGTTAATATCTTCTTGAGAGTAACATTCTGAGTTGGACTTTTTCGTAGGTATCCTGTTCCGTTCAAAGTTCAAATCATACCGCGTTCCATGAAAGCAGAGGGCTTGATCAGAGACACCGAACTGATGGAATAACGTGAAGAGCCGATGGCCGAGAGTGTATTTACCTGAAATTCAAATCAATTTCCCCGAACTGTGAGAGCGGAGCGTTATTTTCTCTCATGTTCCTGTTCAATATGATATGCGGCATTTTTCCACTCAGGCCAAGAAATGTATTTATACACATCGACGTTTTTCTCTGCTGGGTTGGAGGGTTCAGGCCCTTGACCAGTGAGTTGAATCTTGCGAGAGCGTCAAGCACTACTATTCCACTATTCCAGGATTAATATTTAAGTTAGAGCTAGCCACGCGCGATTATTCTATCCCTGTTTAACGACCGGCTTCATACATATTAATAATACCCCTCGAGTTTGATCTTGCACCCTACATAGCTGTAATCGCGGCTGTATGTATGATCACGACCGAGTACCATTACAATAAACCTCAAACCCAGCCACTGTAGATCAGTCTGATTTCTCGTACCCACCCCAGCAAAGATGCTGATATTAGTGTAGAATTCTATTATATTTGGACCGTTCTCAGGCGCCTGGTGAATAGCAGTGTATCATTGATTGGGGATATACAGGCAGGCCGAGGGGATTGTGCGGCAGAGGCAGAGAAGTTGAAAGGAACTAGTACAGAAAACGAGAGCTTCACAGTATTAGTGAGGTACTGAGAGAGAGTCACAGAAGCGAGTCATATCAACACGGTGACGATGGAGTAGCAGAATCGGCTGCAGTGGACGGAACGAAAAAAAGACTCTCGACTTCGCTCTCCTGAACCGCTTCAGAATTATTAGAACAAACGCACACACAATAGTTCAAGGTTATAGTAGACACTGTACATTAAGTTTGGCAACATGATATGGACTGTGGAATGAGATCTGGATGTTTGTCCGAACCAGGGGCTTATCCGAACCTTGGGCAGTCAATGATATGGAGCAATTCATTTTCAATCTCGTTCTCACAGAAAGTTTGGTGGGGTCATGAGTACGTGTTATAAATCCCAAAACAAGTTCTACATGACGATAAGACGTGTGCCTGATCATTATTGTAAGTCGATTCCTCATACCCGGGCATTGCATGGTCTCGTAAATCACCCTGTTGGTGCCAGCCACTTCCATCCACCCCAAACTTCAATATCAAATGAGCCATCCCATTGTCCACGACGGATCCGTCGATTCTCCCAGTTGAGCAGGTCTGGCGGGCTGTCCGGTCTACAAGGACTAGATTTTACCCCCATCACCGCCTCGTTCCTGAGGCACTGGAAGGAGAGCGATGAAGGACGGAGCATTGTGTGCCATTGACGCCCTCCTCAAGGTCTCCTTCAATCATGCTTTTCCAAACCCGTGATGTGATTGAGCGACCACTGAAAGTCGTTTTCGGTAACTGAATGGTTGTTACCCGTAACGAGAAGGTTTCGGGTCGCTCAATAACTCCTTGACATCGTTTCCGATCATTTATTCTGCGGTAAGGTGTAATCAGCGTGGTTGTCGGGCCAGCAACCTGATGTAAGACATGACATACACGGCTAACATAGCAATCACGTATACTGGAAACAGGTCATCAGAGGAGAGATAGGAAGGGTGAGTGATATCGAGCCCACCTCGCCCGCGTATCACATACAGCGCTGTGGGTAAGTAGGTATTACTCAAAAAGACGGTCTGAGAGGTTTTTTTGTCAAGAAAAGTCGGTGTGTTGTAAACCAGTCTCGTACAGTCAGTAACTGGAGGAGCGTTGATATCCTTGGATATGATTTCAGGTCGCGCGGAATTCCAGCGTCACAGACTGTTGTCGTACCAGAGAATGATGCCAGTGCTCACGGACCAATAAATCAAGTCTCGAATGACCTGTATAGTCCTCCCACTGGATCATTTTGTCAGCAAGGCCGTAGTGTGATCGGAACAATTACATACTGTTCCCGAACTCCTCTACTTCGGTGGTACAACAGCCATGTCATCGTACCCGCAATAATTCCATCGGAGAGGACTTTGAGGGCATAAGACAAGTAGAGCCAGATCTACTTTACCCTATTATCAAGGGGAAATACACGATCGATTTGAACGTACAAAGCTGGCTAGCATCTCAGGGTAGCATGGAGTCTCAAACCTGTAACTGTGAGCAAATGTAGGCACAAAGGAGGGCCGATACAGACATTCCACGGAGATACACTGCATTAGACGAACATTGAGGATGGCTGACGCATATAGAAATGTTGGAAACTTACTCAGGCTGAAGACTTTGCGGGATGATAGGTTGAGAAGGGCGTGTGAACAGATATACCGGGTAGACTTGCCTGCTGAAGCAATATATGGAACGAACTATTAGGAATTAGCACATTGACGAAATGCTGATTCTTCAAGTGCACCCACAGAGAGAATGGCCAATCGTTTCCTCTCCGCAACTAAAGATCAATGTCAGTCTGAAGAATGCTTGAATACTATGTAGGGCCGCACATCGCCACATGCGTAAAATAAAGAACCTTCATAATTCGTATCAGTGGGTCGTCATAGAGCATAGATCACTACCGAGCTGACAACTCAACGAGGCTACAACACAACTCCTGGCGCTCATGAGAATCAGAATTGCAGTGATCTTCGAATGAAGTACCCACCGTTAATGTAAGTACTGCCTATGCAACCCGATCACCCATCAGCAAAGGGAATGGCGGACCTGAAAGCGTTTTGACATACATTCATTGTCCTTCAGCATGCCGCAAAAATGGATCAGTAAGAGGGAGCGTGGCCTGGAAGGAGGTACTCACCAGGAATTGCACCATTTGTAACGATGCGGATCCTCACCAACTCCTCGCAGAACCAGTCTGTAATATATACACCCCACCGTTGCAATGAAATTAGCCACATCAACCTGCAGTAAATTATTGCAAACATGGAATAAGACCGGTTGGGAATGACTTACGGTCCACACGAGACTAATCTGCGAGGAGAGTACGCCTCAACGCTCGATAAGGAGTGGCCAGGAACGTACGAATAACTTCAATGGCAAAGGATCCCGAGGGTACGACCGAAAATACCATACCATCTGACTGCATGCCACCCCGAACAGTCTAACCCCGAGCCACAAAGGCAAGAAAGGGGATGTCCAAACGATATGTCAGCACGCGAAGGGGAATCATGAACTTTCTGACTCGACTTACACATACGCGAAACTACCCCCTATGCTAAAAACTCCCTGTGAAATCTGCACACGGTGTGCACGGACACCGTCCGGCAAGGCTGAGGTCGGGTACGGAGTCAATCCGGACACAGATGTCTGTGGCATGATGGGGGACTTGGACACGTTAAAGCTGGTTCTTTATATCTGCTTCCAGTACTGTGAATGAAGCAGTTGAAGTTGGCAACGACCTGAGATGAAAGGAGCGCCGAAAAATATAGGCACGCAGTCTTGGGAAGCCGATGGCTTACATGAAACCATGGTCACTACCCCAGGGCCAAATGAAGGATGAATGAGAACCTTCAGCAGAGATACGGCATCGAGTGCTCTTGCCTATCTTTGGACCGTTGAACAATACCAAAACCGGGAAATTTTGGTGATGCCACCCACACCATAATGATTAAGTTTACTAACCACCCCTGTCGGATCAAGGATGTCAGGTGCTGCGCCTCCTACAAATGCCTGTAGGGAGGATTGGTTGAATGGAGGGCCTCTTAGCGTGCGTTACCCAACGCATTAACCCTTAAAGAGGAGCACGCGGCTTCCCCTGCGGCTCGCCAACTTTATTGGCTAAAATGACATCTCCCCTGATTCCAGTTGAGAGGCACTTGTTCGGCGCATGCTCTGAATGGGTTCGGCCGCCGTGAGGCCTTCAGGTACTATGCCAACCCGCCCTTTCGGTGGGACGGGGGTTTCGGTGAACCACAAATATCTCTACAAATACTTGACCGTTCCTCTTCAAACTTTCTAGAGCACCTCAAATAGAATATCCTCATCTCCTCAAAATTTTCTGAAGCCTGAGTAGAGCGAGAGTAGATTTTTGACCTTTTGTCACGCGATGCCAGACAATGCCGGGTCAGACCTCAATAAAATGATGGCATCACAACCACGTTTCGGTGAGTCAACTCGGGATCCATGTTGTTATCCAGATATCCATCATTGATACGGTCAGCTGAGTTACACACCTAACCTAAAAAAATATTATGATGATGTGATTGATTTGTGTTTATTTGGGATCAAATTTTCACATCGTCCAAATGTAATCAGGGTCTGGTGCTATTGCTACAAAAGTAATCTAAGATATTGCTGTCCTTCAAGCCATGTGTGTTGACACAGTAACACATAGTCACATGCTCTTCATCATGTGATTAGTGGTCTTGATCTACAGATCAACAATCTGATCAACACAATGCTATGTGATAACTGCATGGACATCAATTATGCTTCTCTTCTATCCTTATACTTCAATAGGTTAGTATGCATTGCTCTCACACCTTGTCTGCATGTTAAGTGATGCAGTAGTTTACTTAGGGTAGATGATTAGTCATTGGACTACATTCTATGGTATATAAGGACTTCATCCACTATGCATAATATTAACTTTCTCTCTACTCTTTACATTGTGTGTACACAACTTGCTCTACTGTTGCGTTGATATGTTATGGTCTCAACAACAAACCCCTTACACTGGCTCTACAAGTGGCACCTTGAACTATTCGACATTCTGAACTACAAAGAAGTACCAGGCCAATCTACCCCTCCACATGGAACCCCTCCACCCCCTTGGTATGAGTCCCAGTACCTCAACCACCACCTTTGCCAGGTATGGGATAATTCACCATTCATTCATATCTATTGGCACGGACTCTACGAGACTACAATTGTTTGGCCTGCACTCACCAGATCTGACAACTACAGATGGAGGCAGATCATTGGAGATATATCCTTCTGTTGTGAAATATGTCCTAGCAGCAACAGGGTCCTATAGAATAGGACTATGGGAAAGCACCCATGATGGTGCTATGCACAGTGGTGAGGTGATCTAACACTCACTGGATTGTATAGGAGATAGAGTTTAGAGAGTAGAGAGTATAGCAATAGAGTGGTAGAAGAGATGTGTATTGAACTGTAGAATAGTGATGAATACATAGGGTTTATATACATATTCTAAGTAACTATTCATAGAAGTAAATAAGGATTATATAGTGGAGGAGTTCTACATATAGCATAGGATTGTCCAGTGGATTGCTCTGGACAGGTGGGTCCATGGAGAATGGAGCAGATACATGAGTACTCCACCATGGATCAATTGTGGGTCTCAGATGATCTATTTCTAGATTCATCTGGTAGAACCTTATCTAGTGCAGATATAGACTACACAGATATAGCTCATAATGTGACAAGTGGAGATATCAACTCAACACCTTCACCCACCTGTACCTGATGGGCCAACCCTATGACCTCTGCCAGACTGACTCCCCTGTCAATCTTAGTATCAGCCACTTCTCCACCTCATCATTGCCTTTGGATCAAGAGAACTCCAACAGTATGGATTCTGTAGATCCGTTGTCTTCCATTTCACAACAGGCTTCCATTCCTGGAACACCATCTTGTTCCAACGTCCCTTCCAATCCTGTTAGCAGTGTCTCCTCCTAATTAGCAATGGACAAAATAGTAAAGTTAGAAGTATCTCAAAATGTATAAATAACGGACTGTTCTGTAGTTGAAGCTTCAGCTTCAACCTTTCGTTTGTCTCCCTCCTACTCTTGTCCTCTCTCTCTCTCTCTCTTGAATATAACTCCGTTGTTGTATTCTCTCAAGTGAACTTAGTGTTCTTCTGTTTGTCAACAGCAGAAGATATCAGTCTCTGTTCAGTACTCTAGGACAACTAGTGTTGTCAGCCAAAGGTGATTGTTGAAGTGATCCTTCAGTATTGACTAGCCTAGCAGCCTGTTAAGACTCAAACACCGGACGTTGGAGCAGATGTCAGAGACGGAGCAGAGGGGGTGAGACCTTGGCTTCAACTTATGTGTTGTGCCCCTCTCGGTATCACAATGGTCTCACTTGAGAACCAGGGACAGAGGACGCCCGAAGGCAGAGGGTTGTCCAGAGACAGAGGGAGGAAAGAGAGAGAGAAGGTTGGAGAGTGTCCAAAGATGGAGGCAAATGGACAGAGGGTTCGGACACAAGTAAAGAAGACAATCTAAGTCAATTATCAGACTGGAGAATACAAACATAGTAGACTAGGTTTATATACTACAGTAGATAAGAAGGTAGTACTAATCATAAGGTCTACTGATGATGTACTACATAGGATAGTGAACAAAGGAATAGATAGGGACAAAGGAAGACAAAGGAAGACAAAGGAATAGCTAACATGTGGACGTGGAGTGAATGAGTAAGCTACGGAGGGAACTTGGAGGAACAGAGGAGATACAAAGATCAGATAACAGATAAGATGAATACAGAAAGTCCAGAAACTAAGAGAAAACTGAATAGCCAAGGTTGCTGGAGGAATGGCGACCAAGATGCCCAAGCAACCAAGAGGAAGAAAGTCCAAGGGGATAAGAACAAGAGAGGGCAGAGAGGTGGTATTGGACCAACGGAGTGCTGTGGCTGAATGGTGGCATAGGAGCCGAGGACCCTGTTGCTATGGGGAAAGCTTAATGGACAGCGGAGGTCGTCTGGAAGATCTTCGGACGGGTTCCTAACACAGCCATCCTTGTGGTGCCCTCTAGGTGAACCATAACATTCCATGCAGCAAACCAACACACTGCTGTTCCCTTCTGCAAAAAGTGCTCCTCATGGAGTCACACCATTCACATGTCAAAGAAGAAACCCAAGGTGCGCCATATGCAGTGGCCCACACAAAAAGAAGTTCTACCATCAACTAGGATGGTGCTGTCAACTGAAGGGAAAGGATGATGACCCAAGCATGTGGGTACCAGGCACAGCAGCTGGCCAACTCTGCCCACACATTAATCAATTCCAATGACTCAACTGCAACTCAGATCAACACCACACAAACAGTGACAAATGCTTGTTCACCCGGAACAAGTACAACAAAGGGTGGCACCAACGTAAAGCTGCTAAAATTTAAGACATGCACATGCGGCTCAACTTCAACACTGAGACAGTTTATGCATAAGCACAACCTCTCCAAACCAAAGTCTGATTGCTTATCCCCAAAAGAGAGTAGCAAGGACTCTAAACCTATCAAAGACTGGTTTTTTTCTTATTTTCAATTTCATTTTCAGAATGTTGCTTGTTCTTGGCCTCTGATGGAGGTCCTCCTCAATTCTTCTGACTTGTCTCATATCCATATTCTCTGTCTTCAGGAACCTCCCTATCATCATATCCACAATGTGCCATTGACCAAACTCCCTGACGGGAAGGAAATGCACAGCTTCCCTATTTACAAAGACTGGATTGCAGTCTATTCTAACATTCCAAACCCAAGAACCCTCACATATGTGAAACGTTCACTATCATCCCTTAATCCCTGAATCCACCTGGACATTCTCTCCTCAACTGATTTTCAGCTTGTTTTACTCTCAGTTCCCAATTACATTTATTTTTTGAATTGCTATTTTGACACTGAAGGCGCCTCTCAGGATTTTTTCAACACCCAATTGGAGCATTTGGAAAAACTCAATATAATAGTCGCTGGCAGCAACTTTAACCTCTGATCCCCTACATGGGACCCAAAACAGTATCACAATGTTTCTAGAGCAGACAATCTCACTGACAGCATGGCATCTCTCACCCTACACAGGTCTCCCCCTTCCAACCCGGGCCCAACCCATTTTCCCTTTGACCACACTAAATGCCCCACAGTCATTGACCTAATTTTCACCCAATTCTACTATGATAATGTGGTCCCTCACCAAATTGCAAATGAATTCTGAGTCTTGTCTGACCACACACCACTGTGGATCAAAATCAAGATCAAGCCGGTTATGCCTATCATCAAATGCAAAGGTATCACCAAACACTCTAAAGAGGAGGGCAAATTTCTAGCTGCCATCCAAGAATTCCTTGAACACCCAATTCCCAAATTCAACTCTGGAGAACTGGTCAATGAATACACAACCTCACTCAAATCCCATGTGGACAAACTGTTAGGATTTCGCCAGTGTTAGGATTTTGCCAGAGCTCTTGTCCAGCAGTGCACATTAATCCCATACTGGATGTTACAAGGCTAGCTAGATCTCCCAACGGATCCAACACTTCTGGTCCTCTTCACTAGGACCTTGCTGTGGTCAGATAGGACAGCAGATAAGGAATGGCAAGAATGACAAGTCTACCAGACTTGAAGTCACAGCCGAGACGATGTCAAGTACCTTAGACAACGTCGAGAGAGGGAGGGAGAACACCAGGTAGTTCTTGCCTTGTTAGGGCTCGAAGAACTCAACACTAGGAGCGAGAAGAGAATGCTGTCTAGTAGCAACAACGCTAAGATTCGAATTGGGAAACTACCTACTTACAAGCTTGCTATTTACTGTGTATTGTACAAGCTATTGAGAGGTGGTAGTTCGCTAGAAAGCAGGGGGAAACAGAAGTCCGTATCTAAACATAGTGTGAGGAATAACAGAGGTCTGTAGTTAAACATAGTACAAGAACAAAAGAAGAGAAGGGAAGAGGAAAGGCGGGAGTCTGTGCTCCAAAGAGTCCAGAGTCTCTAAATTTAGCTATTCTCCTACACCGGTGTTGTTCATCCATTTATTCCAGGTTAAGTTCTTCTTCTTCATGAAACTCCCAGTCTTCCCATTGTGCGTCGACTACCATCATGTCTGTGAGGACGTCAAAGGAATCAAAAATAGCGTTCATAACACAAACAGTGGAACAAGTATGCGAAGGACATCAGAATTACTTCACGATTGAAACTGTGGTGGAACAATGACTGCAAGGCGGTGTTGGAGTTATACAAGGAGAGGAGATGTAAGGTGAGATAGATGGGGTTTAGGAGAGCATGTAGAAGTGCAAAGCGGAAGTTTTTTGATGACAAGATCCAGGAGATCTCTGTCAACAAAGCGCAACCTTGGGACCTGATGGGGTGGGCCAAGGATTGCAACCTTCCACCAGTACAGTCCATCCTGTATCAAAACAAACTATGTGATAACTTGGACCAGCTTTGGGCTGGCCTTGACAGAATGTATAATTTGGCCACTAACCGCCCTGTTGATTTAGACATGGTGCTTCACCTCCCTCCACAACCCACTCACTGATGGGAACCCATATCTACCAAAGAATTAGAGGACTCCCTCCACCCCTGCTCTAATACATCATCATCTGGTCCAGACCACCTCTCTTGGCATTATCTAAAAGACATATTCACATCAACACAAGCACTGAACCATTTCTGCTCATTCATGGATGCATGTGTCACTACCTCAACGTGGCCATTGTACTTTAAGGATTCCACCTTGGTTATAATCCCAAAACCCGGTAAACCCCACTATACAACACCAAAGATGTTCTGCCCTATCATCTTACTCAATATGCTTGGAAAGCTAATTGAGAAAGTCATCTCTATGTGCATGCAATTTGACTCTGCATGCCTTGACCTCATCCACCTGCTGCAGTTTGGTTGCATCATGCAGCGCTCAACGGAAGACACCAGGGTATATCTTACACACATGGTCCGCAAAGGCTGGAAGTGTAAACTCAAAACAAGTATCCTCGCATTCAATGTTGCCCAATTTTTTCCCTCAGTTAATCACTCTCTCCTCACCCATATTCTAAACAGACACAGCTTTCCCTCTTGTCTAACTTCCTTTTTCACAAACTATCTCTCTGACCATTTTACTTCTTATTCTTGGAATCAATTTTCATCTCCCAAATTTCCTGCCTTTGTAGGTATAGGACAAGGTTTGGCTTTATCTCCAATCCTTACCTCACTTTTTCTTTCCCCATTCATGTATTGTTTTGCCTCAGACCCTCAATGTAAAATTCTTTCCTTTGTTGACGACGGACTTATTATTGTTCAATCCAAGAGTTTTACCACTAATGCTTCTCTCATCTCACAGGTTTATTCATCCTGCTCTTTCTTCATCACTTCCATGGGCCTCGCACTTAAACACAACAAGAGCAAGGTCTTCCACTTCTCAAACTGCCCCTGGGCCAAACTGAACCCAGACGTAACACTTCAACATGCGGACAGCACAACTCTAATGCTCATGCCCAAGCACTTCATCTGGTATCTTGGCTTCTATTTCAACCGGGCACTGACCTTCAAGGAACACATGCATTACTATGCAACCAAATTGCTATCTACTGTCAAGTGTTTGTGTCTACTTGGCAACTTGGTGCAAGGCCTTAACCCCATCCAAAAACACATTCTTTACAGGTCATGTGTTGTTCCCGTGGCAACATATGGCCTCAAACTATGGTACTTTACAGGCACTCGCAACAAGGTGCTTGTCCAACAGTTAAACAAAACACAACAATCAGCATCTATATGGATCACTGGCGCTTTTCATACCACTCCCTGAGGTGGTGCTGAGTCAATTGCGGGCCTCATCCCCTTCTAGTATCACATCCACAAACTCACTAAACAATGTGCTATCTGATTCCAAACACTATCCCCCAACCACCCCCTCAAACTTCTAACAAGGGATGAAAACCTTAACACACCAAATCTTAAATCGCCAGCAATTGATTTCCTTCAAGAATCCACATTTGTCACTGACACTTTCCATCGCCTTCACACACGCACCCAACCAGGTACCCATATCTTAGATAGGTATAGTTCTCAAATCTCTTTTGTTCATGCCCATGCAACACAGATGACAATACCAAAGCTGTCCGCCAACACCTCTCTGAGGCTAGTGAGGCTCGGGATTGTGCACTTTCTTCTTCTTCTCTTTTGGTTTTGACAGATGGTTCTTGTCCCAATTCCACCTACCCTCTAAAGGCAAAAGCCTTTTCTGCCACATCTGCTTTTATTCTTTTTGATTCTTCTCTTTCTTCTCCTATTAAATCTCATGTTGTCCCTGTGGGTAATGTACTTTCTTCTGATTCAGAATTGTACGCTCTCTGTCTCGGACTCCTTTCTGCAATCTCTTTTTTCTTTGATTCTGCGTGCTTGTCTCTTGACTCATGTAGTATTACTGACATTCAAATCTTTACTGACTCACTTTCATGTGCTAAACGTCTGTTTGATTATAGCACTCACAGTGCACATCTGGACTCCATTGCTGTCACTGAACCTGTTGCTCATTGGCTCTCCACTCTCCCTTCCCATCACATCACCTTCTGGCATATTTCCTTGTCCAAAAAATGGTCAATCCATCATTGCGCCCATAAACTGGCCAAATCACTCCACATGCCATGTGCTCCCAACATGGTACACAAATCATTAGGCTTCATCCAAAAAGCCTGGACCAATCAATGCTGGTGGCTGTGGCAATACAGTCACCTGATGGAAGACCAAGATTATCTCGGACACAATTTCTTATTCCTCTGTGGATCAAGCAAGAATTACATCCTTCCCAAATATACCAACAGCGGCTCATGGCTTACCAAAGACATGACACCATCTTTAGCCACACACCTCACACACTGTATCACCAATCACGCACCCATTGGCTCCTACTGGGTGTGCTTCTTCCCAGATGCCTCTACTGTGTGTCCCTGTGGTCACCCACTTGAGACACATGAACATATCATTAACAACTGCAGGCACTTCAAACAGCTGTGGTCCATGGGTGAGCGCTATGACAACCTTTACTGGTTGATTGACTTCTTGAAGGATAACCCTCTCACATTTGCCTTTTCGCCTGATGATTCTGATGGAGAATGAGCACTTCTTATACACAATTGAGCTATGCAATGGCGGCAACAACAACAGCAAAACCAATTTCTGGATGTGCATTAACGAGCATTGTATAATGACTTACGGTTAGTTTTCTTAAACTTCCCTCTTTTTCTTTTGTTGGACATTATTGGGGATTAGCAAAACCTGATTCTGCCCCCACCCCACTCCCGGACCTCTTCACCTTCTGGTTTTCTTTTCTGTTCATCATCAGCCACCTTGTTTTTGCAGTCAATGCCACTTCTACTCTTTAACTTTGGTACTTACTAATAGTTTGTATCATGTTCTGCCTTGTCTTGCTTTGCTTGACTTGGCTCCACAATAGCTTGTCATTTCTCTCTTATGTTTTGGACTTTGTTTTAGTTTTGGCTCTTGGGACTGCTATTGCATGCCCGTTTGTACTTAGCTAGTCTAGTGCAATAAACTTGGATTATAAAAAAAAAAAAAAACAGCCAAGGCTGCAATGGGTAATGGTGCCCGTATTCTCCTAACTTGATGAGCACAGCAAAAACTCTAGGAAGTTTCTGCTTGTCATGGAACATGTAGGGATGTCACCATGTTGTGCAATTATCTGTGACCAGATAGGGGCGCTATCTATTCTCAATGGCTGCCATCCAGCACATTGGGTACATGCTAAGGACTTCACTGTCTCTGATTATGTGGTGGTAAGGAGCTGCATGCATAGCTTATTGTAGAACTGCATTAAGCTCATTGCAATTGTAGATAGAGGGGAGAGATGTGAGCCTATAGTCAGAGGTATGCCCAGAGATGACTCTGAGAAGGTTCTGTCCCTCAGGAACTAAGACGTGAGTTCCTGGGTCCATAACAGGGGTTGCAGGTAGAGAAGTAGCAGGTCCATGACAAGTGAGGTGCTGATAGGAATGGATGGATATTATAGTACATGATTGCCTCAAGGGAATATAACATTACCTGTGTAATTCAAGATTGGTTGACTTTAACTTCTAATCCTCTGAAGTTAAGGACTAATAACTGCAATACTTCAACATTATTTTTTGCTTACTATATATTGGTATTGTAACTTTGCCAATTCACCTATTAGCAGGCTGGTTAAGAATCTTGGTTCTTAATTAGCTAGGTGCCTCCTAACTTAGGTCTAGGAGCCCGCTGAACCATAACAAAAATGTCTTATTAAAATACCTTCCCCAGACAAAAGGGTTGAAGAAAACACCTAAGATGAAAAGCTCCTGATCTGTTTTTCCCCACCAAGTTTCCATTGACCCTATCACTGTATCTTGAATCATGTAATCACAAGGGGGAAGAGAAGAAAAGAATGAGAATAAATTCCCAAGTGTCAATAACACATGATCAAGCCAACAGGATGGAGCCTGAAAAATGTTGGCACTGATAGCGAGTGGCCGTAAATAATTGGTGATCCTAAGCCATTTAAATAATGAGTATATAATTGTAAATGGGAACATGTATGACATACCAGCCAAAATTTTCCCAAAACATGTCATCACAGTAGATCAGAATGATGTTATCTGCCTTTTGTGTCTGCTCACATTGGTTACCTCCTGCAAGTATTAATTGTGCTCAATAGATTAAAACACAACTATTGATAACATCTTTTTGAGTGAATAGATGGTAAAGAGATGTGAATTGTGATGTCCAACATGTGGCAACAGGAAGAAGAAGAGCAAGAGAGTGACCCAGAACATCAGTTTGATGTTTCTAAAGTAAGGCTAGGGCTTTTGAGTGATTATTGAACCACTTGATGACATCATGTGCTTCTTTGGCTGCTTTTATCCATGGCTCCTGCATGGCAAGATAATTTCCAGTAATTAAACTGGCCTGGTATGCCCAACATTCAAAGGTTGTGAGGCCCTAGTCAG
Source organism: Macrolepiota dolichaula (assembly GCA_003315915.1). Lineage (NCBI taxonomy): Eukaryota > Fungi > Basidiomycota > Agaricomycetes > Agaricales > Agaricaceae > Macrolepiota > Macrolepiota dolichaula. The sequence continues at coordinate 7,253 of QFDT01000507.1, read as the reverse complement.
ACTCATCTCTGATTAGGCGGCACATTTTCCAACCATCAGGTCCATTATCAGTGACAACATTGATGACATTTACATCATATGTAGCCTTTGCATAGGCAAGATCATCCTTGACAATCTTCAATAATTCATCACTGGTCTTGTCTTGTCCCATTATATTATGAGTACAAAGCAGAAATGGCTGTGAATTCTACATTAGGAAGTTCTTGAACATATACTGATCAATGACATACTTTGTAACTGACCACAATCATTGATGTCAGGATAGGGGTCTTTGCAATATTTTTCCATCCATCACATTGGTAATTGGCCAATTGACCTGAAACAGTGGCACAAGCCCATGTGATGGCTTTGTTGGCTTGGGTTTTGAGGATAGAGCCCAAAAGTGATTGACAATTAGGTAAGATGGCACTAGGAATCCATTTGCCAACAAAACAGCATAGTTCTGGATTTTGGACTGCATTAAATGCAAGTCCCAGGGCAACAAACAAATGACAGATGTCCTGGCTGAACTCCTTTTGCTGATCGAGCCCAAGAACTGGGATATTTTCAGAGGCTTTAATGACATCATCAGTAATGCTGCCTAAAATAGATCCTTCAGAATGGGAGGTTTTGAGCCATTTTGGTCCATAGTGAATGGGTGATTCATGAAGGGAGAATGGTGATGGAGTACTGGGGGAAGGATGGTGGTAGCTGGGATTATGATAGATGACAGCTTGAGGTGTTGTAGGGATGAACAAATTTTGGGGGAGGAAGGGTGAGACTCAAGATGTGAATGGGAGATTCTCTATGTTACTACCAGTGCTACCACCAAGTTTGGCTATTTGGACTTCTTTGAGAATCCTTTTCTTGAGATCAGGATCAATAAGAGGACATTTATTGACATGGGTCCTCATTGCATGGTCAGGTTTACCACAGATTGGATGTTATGGTTCAGCGGGCTCCTAGACCTAAGTTAGGAGGCGCCTAGCTAATTAAGGACCGAGATCCTTAACCAGCCTGCTAATAGGTGAATTGGCGAAGTGATGATACCAAAGTATAATCAGCAACCGATAGCGTTGAAGCGTCGCAGCTATGGGTCCGTTAACTTCAGAGGATTAGAAGTTAAGGTCGACCGATCTTGGATTAGATGGGTAACAGTTAAGTTACAACAGAAGAGAATCAAAAAACTTGAAGTTTTTGATCCTGTAATCTACGCCTATTTATGCAAGTCCAAGGTTGTTGTGTACTACTGTATCTACGAGTCATAAATGTCTGTCTGAGTCATCGATCGAGAGAGAGAAACTACTAGTACACTACAGAGCATTCAATGAGTCAGTCTGTATCTAAGATCGTAGTCCATGATCTACTATAACGTTCTATCTACTCTGAGTCATCATTCTCTGAGACAGTAGAACGTTCGGACGAGGTGGGAAAGCCCGTGGAGGACTCCTGAGGCGTAGGCGCTGCAGACGAGGACGAGGAGACCGAGGAGGACGAGGGTGAGGACGAGAGATCGTAGGGAATGATCTCCGAGGACATCTCTTGATAATAAGAGGCAATAGCACGGAGTGGTACACCTTCTGAGGAGTCAGAAGAAGCATCAGACACATCATCGAACAGCCAAGGCTGCGATGGATAGTGATGGCCGTATTCTCCTGACTCGATGAGCGCAGCAAGAACTCCAGGAAGTTCCTGCTCGTCATAGAACATGTAAGGATGTCGCCAGGTGGTACAATTATCCGTGACCGGATAGGGGCGCCATCCATTCTCAATGGCTGCCATCCAGCACATTGGATACGTGCTAAGGACTTCGCCGTCTCCGATTATGTGGTGGTAGGGAGCCACATGCATAGCTCGTTGTAGAACTGCATTAAGCTCGTTACAATCATAGACAGGGGGAAGAGGTGTGAGCCTGTAATCGGAGGTGTGCCCAGCAATAACTCTGAGAAGGTTCTGGCCCTCAGGAACTAGGACGTGAGTCCCTGGGTCCATAACATCTAGTGAACGTACCAACTTGTACCCTCTTGATACAAGATGTGATGAGAACGCTAGTGACCATTCGTCGATCAACTCGCTATATCCAATCTATAGGAATTCTTGTTAATCTAATCTCACTTCCTTAATCTGAGGTCTCTATTGACTGAAGCTAAATCTTAATTCACACTAGACAGGTCACTTAATAAATCACTTATATATGATCTATCACTAGACGAGCTGGCAAGATTGCTTGCCCGACACGCTCGCTAGCGAGGGGTATTTATACATTGCGAGACTAATTAGATTACAAATAAAGAAACAGTAAAATATTGAATTACCGGTTTGTCGGACCTCCGCTAGCTACCCTATAACCTGGGTTGAGGGTTCGCTAGACCAATCGGAAGCTTATCTAGTTATCCCTGATGTGTGCCTGTATGGACAGTGCTCTTGCGAGCTATGGTACCTAGCTACTTCCGTCGGTAGCTAGGGTCGGTAGCATATGACGTCAGGCCGTTCTGCATACCTAGGTAATATCTTTATTCCAACGTGTGGCTAGCAGCCATTGAGCGATCGATAACTAGCTGGCGCCTGGCTATTTGGTACTTGGGACGGTTTGCAGCACCTCGCAAGCCCAATTGCTTGCGAGGTATCTCCTCGCTAGCCGGCCCTTCTGACGTGTGTCTTGGTTCGATTCTGAGGGGTTCACTAGCGTGGCTGTGCGCTGACTAATCAATAGGATTGGGCTGTAGCTAGAGCATTATACCGTGAACTGGGCTCGGTGAACTGTAGATTCTAAATGAACTGACGTCGCTAGCCGTTTCGGGTGAATAGGGTCTCGCTCGCTAGACCTCAGGGCCCATTCGCCTTAGTGATCCGTTGATCTACTGATCCGGGGCGCTATTGATAGTTGTAGCGAGACACTTTTAACGTGCTAGCAAGGCTCCGCTCGCTAGATGGACTTGTAGCTAAGGGTATGTTCGTCCAAAGCTAATAGTATTACTTCTCGATACTGTACACTTTTCCGGTAAAGGGTACCAATGACCGGTCTCTCTAGTGAGGTTCATAGCTAGGTACTATATCACTCCTAGCGAGGGTTCTTTGAGGTTACTAACGACCTAACTAGTGATATTCCTAGCTCCTGTAATGGATTCACAATTGAAATTGTTTCGGCCATAACAGCGGCCTCAGTCAGATTGGTATCTGTTGCATGCCTTGTTGTGAGCATCAAGGGATTGGTTAGCTTCAAGGGCAAGGTTGCATCTATCCTTGACCATACCAGGACATGCTTAACATATGGCTCACATGTACCAGGTTGCAACCTATGGCGACTAGAGGGTACCCCATTACAGACTGACTCTGTTCTATTTGCGAACACAACCCCCACTCTGGAGTTATGGCACCGCCAATTGGGCCACGCCAACAACCAAGCTATATTTGACATGGTTAAAAAGGAGATGGCGACAGGTATGAGGATCAACCTCTCACCTAGCCCACCCAAGTGTGACCTCTGCATTTTGGGAAAACAGGTCCATTTATCACAAATCCCTATGCTTACCTAAGCTGGGTATTGAGACAAGGGGACAGTAGTCTTAGATAAGCAGCAAGCAAGAGTGAAGAGATCAAAGATCAGATAGTAGATGGAGGATAAGACAGGCTAGGCTGTAGATAAGTTGTTAAGTCTGGGTCCTACAGACGCCAGACTGCTAGTTTATATACACAGAGGACTAGGACCTGGGACACTACCAGATGACCCCAGGGACTCTGGTCCTTACTAATTACATGGAGAAACTAATATCTCCTAGCCAATGGCATAAAACCCTTACTAATTGTTAACAATGACACCATATGACAACATAGATAAAGATCTTATCTTACTGATTGTTCCAGAACCCTCTAGAACAATGAGGAGTGATAAACTACAGATGGCACAGATAATCAATACATGGTACAGGTAGTAATGATTGGCGCGTAGCTCCTGAACGGATGCACGCCCCGCAACGTCCCGAGTATTGTCAGAATGCGACGGACGAGGGCTGTCCAACGGTACTAAGTACAAGGTAAACAGCCCAGTATTCGGCGAGATATAACGTAAACAATGTATTCTGCCAAATCTGTGACATTACCCTCTCTTTTGGTTCAAGCTCCGTTGAGAAGTGATCCTAATGTCTAGATTAAAGATTCCAGTATTCCTGTATCTTCTCCTTTGCATTCTGAAGGTTTGACTCTGGTTCCCATGTATCATCTCCAGCATTAAAACCTTTCCATCTAACCAGGAACTCCTTCTTTTTCCTGTGAACACGATGTTGGAGAATCCTTTCGACTTCCCACTCATCATGTCCACCAATTTGGATCGGAGGAGGGGTTGATGGTTTTTGTCCTGTAATGGTTGATTCCGAATAGGTGGCCAATTTGCTAGCATGGAAGACTGGGTGTATAGAACGGTAATGAGCTGGCATTCTCAGATGGGAGGTGACTGGGAACAACTTTTCAATGATTTCAAATGGTTCCTCATATCGTGGTCTGAGTGCTCGTTCTGTTGTCTGATAGTCCTTGAGGCTGAGTAGTACTTTGTCTCCAACTTTAAAAGGGACTTTCTGGACACCTTGGTCGTAGTACCACTTCATCCTTTTTGCTGCAAGTACCAGAGCAGCTTTCGCCTGCTCTTGTGCTTCTTGTTGTTTGTGAGCTATGTCATTCAGGTCAACATCAGTGGTTGCCTGGACAATAGGTCCTGCTCATGGGTGCCAACTGTACTCAAGGAAAAAAGGTGATTCCTTGGTACCTTCATGTGCTTGGTTGTTGTATGCAAACTCTGCTGTTGATGGCAGGTCTGACCAGTTGGTTAAGTTGTAATCAATATAACAATGCAAGTATTGCTCCAGTGTCTGGTTAACATGCTCAGTCTGTCCATCAGTTTGAGGATGATATGCTGTGGACATAGTTGACTTGATACCCAATAAATGGCACCACTCTTGGAAAAGTTCAGCTGAGTACTGAACTCCTCTATCAGAGATGATTTGCAATGGCAGTCCATGTAAAGGATAAATCCTGTCATAGAGTAGTTGTGCCATGTCCTTTGAGGTAAACCGGTTGGTAATAGGGTAGAAATGAGCTCATTTAGTTAACCTATCAACTACAACACAAATTGCATTGTAGCCATTAGACTCTGGTAGCTGAGTTATGAGGTCGGTGGAGATAATCTCCCAAGGTCCGTTAGGCACCTTGTTTGGAATGAGCGGTCCAAAGGGCTGCTGTGGGCGATTTTTTATCTGCTGACACATATTACAGCCTTTGACATAGTTCTTGACAAAGATAGACATACTAGGCCACCAATAGTTTCTGGAAACCAACTCATAGGTTTTTCATCTACCTGGATGTCCTGCTGATAGAAGGTCGTGATGTGCTTGGACAATTTTGCGTCTCAAATGTTCATCTGCACTCTTAGGGATATAGACTTTCCCTTTGTAGAGTAATAACCCATTCTCATAGTTCCAGTCCTGTAGTGACTTTCCAAATTCACAAGGACCTGACTGTAGAAGGGACTTGTAGTCTTTGGTGACACTGTCAGAAAGTAATGCTTGCTTGACCTCTCTTAGGATTTTGTTGTTGTTTATGAGTGATTCATGAATAGCTTTGATAGCATGAATAGCAAAAAATTCAGGCTTTAAGAGGATTTGGTTCTCATTATTGAAGTTTACCCCCTTTTCATGATCTGGTCTCCTGGACAGAAAATCTTCAGCTTGCATAGTTTTCCCTGGTTTGTGGTGTAGGGAATAGTGAAAACGTGTGAGGTATAGTGCCCACCGAGCTTGTCTTCTTGTCAGTTTCTGTGCTGACTTGAAGTACGTGAGGTTTTGATGATCTGACCAGATCTCAAACTTTTCTGGATGTCCCTCTAGATGATGTCTGTATTCCTCTAAGGCCCTGATAATAGCAAGTAGCTCTTTGTCATAGATCTCATAGTTGCGTTCATGAATATCTAATGACTTGGAGAAGTAGGCTACAGGATGCCATAGTTTGTCTTTAGGGTCCAATTGGGATAGTACTGCACCAGTTGCAAAGTCGCTAGCATCTGTTGACAGTCTGAAAGGGTTTTCATCATCTGGGATACGTAAAATGGGAGCTGTTGTGAAGGCCTCTTTCAGCGCCTCAAAAGCAGTCTGTTGCTCTTCCTCCCACACCCATGTTTGGTCTTTCTTGGTCAAATTTGTGAGTGGCTTGACAATCTTGGAAAAGTCTTTGATAAACCTGCGATAGTAATTTGCAAATCCAATAAATGCCTGAACGTGTTTGACCTTTGCTGGTACTGGCCACTCAAGAACTCCTTTAACCTTTTCTTCGTCCATTTCAACCTGGTTATGAGAAATGACCATGCCAAGATATTTCATACTTGTTTGCTCAAAGGAACACTTCTCTGCCTTAGCAAATAGATCATTGTCTCGAAGCCTTTTCAGCACTTCTTTGACGATCTTCCTGTGTTCCTTCTGGTCATTCCCAAATATTAGGATATCATCCAAGTACACCATGACCTGTCCTCTACGAATCAGATCACCCAGTATGTCATTCATCATGCTCTGGAATGTAGCTGGTGCATTGGAGAATCCAAAGTACATAACCTTTGCCTCAAACAATCCATGTCTTGTGATAAAAGCTGTCTTCCATTCATCTCCCTCTTTGATATGGACATTGTTATATCCCCACCTGAGGTCAATCTTAGTGAAGATTGATGCCTGACTGAGTGACTCAATCAAGTCAGAGATTCTCGGAATAGGATAGCGATTCTTGACAGTGATATTGTTAAGGGTTTGGTAATCCATAACTGGTCGCAGGCTGCCATCTTTCTTTTTGACAAAGAAGAATGGTGCAGCAATAGGACTTGTAGAAGGCTGTATATAACCTTTGCGAAGTTCTTCATCAATCCATTCGTCAAGAGAATTTCTCTCCTTTGGTGAAAGTGGGTAGACCTTAGCTGGCTTGGGAAGTGTTGCGCCTTCCTCAAACTCAATTCCATGATCATACTCTTTTCTGGTTGGCATACGCTCTGATTTGACTTTTGAAAACACATCACCAAAGTCATGTAACCATCCTGGTACATGTTCTTTCCAGTTCCGTGTGTCTTCGTCATCGAGCTCCTCATCTATGTCTTTGTCAAACATAGACGCTATCACCATAGCTTGTTGGCGATCATGAGGGTTGCTTGTATCAACCCAATTGATATGTGGATTATCTATGTCTTCATCACCTAAGTCGTCCAATGAAGTGTCCCATGGATTATCTGGATCGAGTTGAAGCTCGTT